>CM071927.1:69406088-69607622 GCA_016081115.2 Rehmannia glutinosa
AAGGGTATTGCCAAGAAGAATGAATAGATTTTGATGAAACCTTTGCCTGTTGCAAGATTAGAGCGTAATAGGATGTTTTTACCCTATACAAGGACACAAAGAAACTTCATTGTATATCGAGATGGATGTGAAGAGTGCATTTTAAATGGGTACATTAGAAGAAAAGTCTATGTTGAACAACCTCCGGATTTGAGCGAAGACTCTTGGAGATAAGGTGTACAAGCTCAGAAAGCTCTATATGGATTGAAAGCAGGCACTAGAGCATGGTATGTCTTTGAAATTATTTTTAGATTTTGATGAATGCCATATAAAACTTAGAATAGAAAGTTGACACCCGTTTTTGTTGTAAAATTGCATTGTAATAGATAGGCGGGTCGCGAGGTGAAATGGTCGTCGGCTATGCCTAAACATGCAAGAAGACAAACCGGAGACTTGAAGGAAGACTCACTATTGAAGCGGTGAGTGTAGCAAAGAAGAGAAGAGGAACTTCGGATGAAGGTCAACCGAGATCTGATTGAGTAAAGTATCCCGGTCAACCAAGAAAATGTTCTCAAGTTGAGGTGGAGAAGAGTCATCGATGATTGGCGGACTAAGTCATCACCGGGGAGTTAAGAAAATGCAATAAGTCGAGATAATCAAAGAGATCCGTTGCACGAAGTCGAAAATTACTTAAACAAGTAATACCTCATCATACCGCTTTCTTGAAATTACCGAGTCAAAGAAGCGTGCAAAAGGAATAAGGATGGGAAGCATCGCACTGGTGTCGAACTCGAAAAGTCAAGAATCATTCTTACGAGGAAGTGGTAATTCCAAGATCGCAACAAGACAAGCCAACGACCACAAGTGTCTTTTAAAAATAAACTATCTCTTCAACGGCAAATTTTTAAAAGATCACTATAAAGGAGAATCACTCGAGAGAAGGCTACACGAACTTAAAAACATTCAAGCTAACATTCGAACTATAACCAAAAATATTTTCAAGTCATTCAAGATCTATCCTCAAGCTACATTCTGAAGAAATCAATCCAACACTCACCTTGAAGGAAAGACAACTTCTATCGGTTGAAGAGGAAACATTTGAAGAATCAAAGGTGTATACATTCCACGGAGGATTGTAGGAAGGTTCAAGAGTCGAACCAGTCTCGAGTTTTTGGAGGGCTTCGTGATCAAATTCAAGAAGCTTGAGCAAGTGGGTCTGTAGTGCAAGGCGCCTACAGCAAAGAAAAGCTCGAGTCGCATTTATGAGAAGCCAGTTTGTGTGACCAAGGCATCTCATGGCCGAGTCCCAAAGGATGAAGTCCGCCGTGTGATCAAGACTTGCATCTGATTTGTTAACCACTTTCTAGATCAATACTTGAGTGGATTCCTCCCGAGGAGTTGGAGAAGAGAGGAGTAGAAGAATTACCCCATCTTCGAACCTCTATAAAAACTTATTGTGTCATTTACATTTCAAAGATTACTTTAATTTCTCGTATGTTACTTTTATATCTCTACGATTAATTTGCTATCCAATCGATAATCAACCAAGTGCTAAAACCTAGTATCAAAACAAACTTAACCAAATTCAAGTGTTAAGTCTTACAAAAAACATATCACGGTCGAGTTAAGTCTTTAGTTAAAAACAGATGAGTTATTCTATCAATGTTCTCGGTTAGAGTCCATGGAAAGTGACTAACTCTGGCGATTAACTAACTTAGTTGTCCCATCAAGACTCAACTGTGAAGTATTAACTCTGAACCTTTTAAAAGGACTAAATCGAAAAGTTGTAAAGGTTTATTCAACCCCTTCTAAACCTTACACTCACACCCCTTGGGACCTAAAAGTGGTATCAGAGCGGTTGGTTCATTGGGCCTTCCGCACTGGTTACTGAACTAGATCTACAATCTTTCAAAGAAGTCTTTAACACTTGTTCTTACAAAGCCTTTTTCAAATCAGCAAATTTAATATCGTGGAAGCAAATTTAACACGCATCCCTATGTTCACCATTGAAGAATTTCATGACTGGAAAATACGTATGCAGGATCATCTATCAGCTTTACATGATGAGATGTGGATAGTGATAGAGGATGGGCCACTGCAAATAATGAAGGTGAACACAGCTGCAAGGAGAGTCTGCTTCGGAAGAAGAAGAGGAGGCTTTCCTTCCTGACCAGCTATGGTTGATAAACCAAGAGCTGAGTGGACAAATGATGACAGAAAAAGATACAATCTTGATAATGTAGCTAAGGATATACTTTACAAGACTTTGGACAAAGTCATGTTCAACAAAGTCAAATCTTGCAAGACAGCCAAAGAAATCTGGGATAAAATAACCTTAATTTGTGAAGGATCTGAACAAATTAAGGAAAACAAATTATCTGTTGTTGTTCAAAAATTTGAAAACTTCAAAATGCTTCGGTGAAACAATGGACCATTTTCGGATCTTTAGATTTACCGAAATCACAAATGAGCTCGGCCAAAGACTGGAAAGAATACACACGAGAAGGAGATGTGTATGAAGATACTAAGAAGCCTCCCAGCTGAGTGGGAAATGAAGACCATGGCTCTAAGACACTCGATGGATCTATCAAAAACATCCAATAATGAGCTATTCTCAGACCTCAAAGCATATGAGTTTGAGCTGAGAAGAAAAGATCAAGAGGAAATAGTCACGGCCAAAACAGGTGCACTCATAGTGAAGGAAGGGAAGAGAATCGAAACCAAAAGTCATTGACCAGGGAGGAAATTGCCTTGATGGTTAAAAGATTCAACAAGTTATTCAACAAGAACTACAAAAGAAACAAAGGTGAATCCTCCAGAAGACATTCATCTCCACTCCAAGTCAAGAGAAGAGAGGCCACCAAAGAGAGCCGAGATCAAAAGGTCGAATATCAAAGAGTGACAACCCAAGAAATGAGAGAGTCGATCAAAAAGCCTAAAACTTAGTTGGAATTGCACAACAGACACTTCAACTAAGGCTGAAAATGCAAAACTAATAGCAGAGATAGTCTTTATAGAAAAAAAGAGAGAAAATGATCTCAAAAATGTGATTGCTTTATTCACTAAGGCATCTAAATCATTGGATGACCTTATTATGAGCCAAAGAGATTGTGGAGATAAGACAGGCTTAGGATTCAATTCCCTTGTGCATAGTCAAACTCCAAGAGTGATCTTGGAAAAAGGATCTTCAAGTAATGAAGCATCGCAAAAATCCAAGACACCAAATGTTGCACACACATTCATTCCTAAGCCCAATCACAAACAAACTGGCCTTGGTTATAAAGGAAAAGGAAAACATCCAGTTGAGCATGCTGAGAGGACAGCTGAGAAGAAATCCAGCAGAGTTCCTTAGCAAACTCCAAACAGGAAGTACTCTTTGAAGAAGAAACAGAGCTACCAAAACCCCCAGAAGTTCTATCAAAGGAACAAATGTGATGGTAATGGTAGAAACTACCAAAGCCACGCTGACTGGAATAATGTGAAATATCAGCAAAGACCTATGGAATACAAGCCTAATGGCAAAGGCCTAGAACTCAGCAAAGGTCATTCCAAAGGCCAAAGAGCTATTATCAGCACACATATGTACCCAAGCACTACACTCAGAAATATCACAATTACCCAAAGAAGGCAATTGCTAAAACACACACACAGTCATACAGACAAAAGAGAGACAATTTGTATGAACCTAAAGCCCCTGCCAGCGATTTGCCAAAGTGAATTATGATTATGGCATAGATAGATGGCAACCTCTTAGAGTCAAATCATTTGGCTATAGGTTGGTTGGATCATCTTACAACATTAACCCCTCAGGACCCAGACAAGTATGGGTACCTAAAAACTAATTTCATTGATTGCAGGTTCAAGAAACAACTGAGTGCCAAGGAACCTGGTACATGGATAGTGGCATGACACATGACAAGAAACAAGAAAATCTGTCAAGATTCAAGGAAATTAGAGGTGCAAAAGTTATATTGGAGGGAATGAAGCCCAGAGAAATAAGAGGCATTGGATCCATCAAGAAAAATGGATTAGAAATCAAAGATGTTGCTATATGTTGAAGGACTCAACTTCAATCGCTAAGTATCACAACTGTGGCTACAATGTTGATTCAACATGGGTGTATGCCAAATCAAGGACACCGATCTAATGAAGTAGTGTCGGATCCGCATAAAAGAACATGTACGTGGTAGGATCGTCGATCGCCACACCAAGCACTTGTCTATTAGCAAAAGAGTACAACCGAATCAAGTTGGGCCGCATTGCACAAAGGTTAAGCTGCTCACCCGAATTTCAAGACAATTAACAAGCTTGCAAGGAGTAATCTCGTAGAAGGACTTCCAGACTCAGTGTACAAGAAGGAAACTGTCTGTGATGCATGCCAGATGGGAAAACAGATCAAATCATCATTTAAAAAGAACTCAAGCCCATCTTCTACAAGGACATTGCATCTACTGCATATGGATCTATTTAGTCCTGTTGAACCAGCCAGTATAAGTGGGAAGAAATACACTCTAGTAGTGGTGGATGATTATTCAAGATATACATGGACAATCTTCATATGTAAAAAGAAGGAAACTTTGCAGAAGTTACCACAGCTGATGAAAAGAGTTCAAAATGAGAAGAGTCAAACCATTATAAAGATAAGATCTGATAGAGGAACTGAGTTTGTCAACGGAATAATAACTCAGTACAGTGTTGAAAATGGTATTACTCACGAATTATCTGCAGCAAGGACTCCACGCTGAGAATGGAGCTGCGAAAGAAGGAATCAAACTCTCAAGGAAGCAACAAGGACCATGTTAGTCGGAAGCAGGTTACCCAAAAGATTTTGGGTCATGCTATAATAGACCGTGCATGCTATACTCAAAATAGATGCATGATGAACATACAAAATGACAAAGACTCCTTATGAAATTTGGACAGGAGAAAGCCAAATGTTGCATATTTTAAAATCTTTGGATGTAAATGCTTCATCCACAATAATGGGAAGGACAATCTAAAGGCTTTGATGCTAAAGCCATGAAGGTATCTTCTTAGGTTACCCAAATTAAAGCAAAGCCTATGAGTCTTGAACAAAAGGACTATGGTCACAGAATAGTCTATCCATGTGGTTTTTGATAAACCTAATGTAAATGGAGAAGATTGAAGAATTAGCCGATAAGTTTAATCACCAACTATACGTAAGAGTCCCTATGTTGAAGCCGAAACGGAGTAATTAATCAAGGTGAAGATGAAATAGCTGAATCTCGAGACACCGGAAGATCTCATGACTAAGTGATGACGAGAGAGCTGCTCAAGATAACACAAATGATTGCAAACGATCAACCCACCACTTACTCCAACCTGATATAAGATGGCTGAGAGACCATCCACCTGAGCTGATCATTGGAAATGTAAGAGATGGTGTAAGAACCCGATCCAGAGCTCAACAAGAAGCAATGTTCACTTGCTTTATTTCCCAAATAGAACCAAAAGATGTGTCACAAGCATTGGATGACACACATTGGATTCAAGCCATGCAAGAAGAGCTGAATCAGTTTGAAAGGAACAAAGTATGGGAATTGTTCAAAGACCAACCCATCAAAATGTTATTGGCACAAAATGGGTTTTCAGGAACAAAATGAACGAAGAAGGTTCTGTGGTAAGAAAGAAAGCAAGATTGGTAGCCAAAGGGTATTGCCAAGAAGAAGGAATAGATTTTGATGAAACCTTTGCCCCTGTTGCAAGATTAGAAGTAATAAGGATGTTTCTTACCTATACTGCACACAAGAACTTCATTGTATATCAGATGGATGTGAAGAGTGCATTTTTAAATGGACTGTTAGAAGAAGAAGTCTATGTTGAACAACCTCCAGGATTTGAGCAGAAGACTCTTGGAGATAAGGTGTACAAGCTCAAGAAAGCTCTATATGGATTGAAACAGCACCTAGAGCATGGTATGTCTTGGGGAAATTATTTTAGATTTTGATGAATGCCATGTAAAACTTAGAATAGAAAGTTGGCACCCCATTTTTGTTGTAAATTGCATTGTAATAGATAGGGGCGGGTCGAGCCGAGCTCGTCACCTACGCCCGAACATGCAAGAAGACAACCGAGACTTGAAGGAAGACTCCATCATGGAGGCAAAGAGTGTGGCAAAGAAGAGAAGACAGAACTGATCAAGGTACAACCGAGATACAATTGAGTAAAGTATCGGTCAAGTCAACTCAAGACAAGTCTCAAGTTGAGGTGACAAGAGTCATCCACGATTGGAAGTCGACTAAGTCACCTGGGGAAGTTAAGAAAAATGCAATCAAGTCGAGATAATCGAAAGAGATCCGTTGCCGACGAAGTCAAGAGAATTACTTAAACAAGTAATACCTCCATACCGCCTTTCTTGAAGTACTCACCCCGTCGTGCAAAAGGAATAAAACCAATGGGAAGCACCGCACTGTCGAACTCGAAAAAGTCAAGAATCATTCATACGAGGAAGTGGTAATTCCAAGGATCGCAACAAGACAAGCCATCGACCACAAGTGTCTTTTAAAAAATAAGCTATCTCTTCAACGGGCAAATTTTTAAAAGATCACTATAAAAGGCCGAGGAATCACTCCGAGAGAAGGCTACTCGAACTAAACATTCAAACTAACATTCGAACTATAACCAAAAATATTTTCAAGTCATTCAAGATCTATCCTCAAGCCTACATTACGAAGGAAATCAATCCAACACTCACTTGCGTGAAGGAAAGACAACTTCTATCGATTTGAAGAGGAAACATTTGAAGAATCAAGGTGTATACATTCCACGGAGGATTGTAGGAAGGTTCAAGGTCGAACCGGCTCGAGTTTTTGGAGGGCTTCGTGATCAAATTCAAGAAGCTTGAGCAAGTGGGCAGAGTAGCAAGCAAACCGCCTGTGAAGAAGAAAACCGAGTCGCACGAGAAGCCAATGTGTGACCAAGGCATCTCCGACCGAGTCCCAAAGGATCAAGTCCGTGTGTGTGATCAAGACTTGCATCGGACTATTAACCACTTTGTACTATCGATCAATGCTTAGTGGATTCCTCCAGGAGTTGGAGAAGAGAGGAGTAGAAGAATTACCCCATCTTCGAACCTCTATAAAAACTTATTGTGTCATTTACATTTCAAAGATTTTTAATTTCTCGCATGTTACTTTTATATCTCACGATTAATTTGCTATCCAATCGATAATCAACCAAGTGCTAAAACCTAGTATTAAAACAAACTTAACTAAATTCAAGGGTGTTAAGTCTTCCAAATAAAACATATCACAATGAGTTAAGTCTTTAGTCAAAACAGATGAGTTATTCTATCAACAAATTTCGGTTGAGTCCGTTGAGTGACTAACTCACGATTAACTAACTTAGCCATCCATCAAGGACTTAGTTGTGAAGTATTAACTCTAAACCTTTTAAAAGGACTAAATCGAAAAGTTGGTAAGGTTTATTCAACCCCCCTTCTAAACCTTACACTCACACCCTTGGGACCTAAAAGTGGTATCGTCAGCGGTTGGTTCATTGGGCCTTCCGCATCGGTTCTTGAACTAGATCTACAATCTTTCAAAGAAGTCTTTAACACTTGTTCTTACAAAGCCTTTTTCAAATCAAAGAAAGTTAATATCGTGGAAGCAAATTTAACACGCATCCATATGTTCACCATTGAAGAATTTCATGACCGAAAATACGTATGCAGGATCATCTATCAGCTTTACATGATGAGATGTGGATAGTGATAGATGATGGGCCATTGCAAATAATGAAGGTGAACACAGCTGCAAGGAGAGCTGCCGAAGCTGGAGAAGAGGAAGCTCCTCCTCCTAGACCAGCTATGGTTGATAAACCAAGAGCTGAGTGGACAAATGATGACAGAAAAAGATACAATCTTGATAATGTAGCTAAGGATATACTTTACAAGACTTTGGACAAAGTCATGTTCAACAAAGTCAAATCTTGCAAGACAGCCAAAGAAATCTGGGATAAAATAACCTTAATTTGTGAAGGATCTGAACAAATTAAGGAAAACAAATTATCTGTTGTTGTTCAAAAATTTGAAAACTTCAAAATGCTAGCAGGTGAAACAATGGACCAGCTGGATGCTAGATTTACTGAAATCACAAATGAGCTCTCAGCACTTGGGAAAGAATACACACAGAAGGAGATGTGTATGAAGATGCTAAGAAGCCTCCCAGCTGAGTGGGAAATGAAGACCATGGCTCTAAGACACTCGATGGATCTATCAAAAACATCCAATAATGAGCTATTCTCAGACCTCAAAGCATATGAGTTTGAGCTGAGAAGAAAAGATCAAGAGGAAATAGACATGCCCAAAACAGTGCACTCATAGTGAAGGAAGGAAGAGAATCAAACCAAAGAAGTCATTGACCAGGAGGAAATTGCCTTGATGGTTAAAAGATTCAACAAGTTATTCAACAAGAACTACAAAAGAAACAAAGGTGAATCCTCCAGAAGACATTCAGCTCCCTCCAAGTCAAGAGAAGAGAGGCCACCAAAGAGAGCTGAGTATCAAAAGGTCGAATATCAAAGAGCTGACAACCCAAGAAATGAGAGAGCTGATCAAAAAGCCGAAACTTAGTTGGAATTGCAGATAGCCAGACACTTCGTCCAAGGCCGAAAATGACAAACTAATAGTAGAGATAGTCGCTGCTATAGAAAAGAGAGAAAATGATCTCAAAAATGTGATTGCTTCATTCACTAAGGCATCTAAATCATTGGATGACCTTATTATGAGCCAAAGAGATTGTGGAGATAAGACAGGCTTAGGATTCAATTCCCTTGTGCATAGTCAAACTCCAAGAGTGATCTTGGAAAAAGGATCTTCAAGTAATGAAGCATCGCAAAAATCCAAGACACCAAATGTTGCACACACATTCATTACTAAGCCTAATCACAAACAAACTGGCCTTGGTTATAAAGGAAAAGGAAAACATCCAGTTGAGCATGCTGAGAGGACAGCTGAGAAGAAATCCAGCAGAGTTCCTTAGCAAACTCCAAACAGCAAGTACTCTGTGAAGAAGAAACAGAGCTACCAAAACCCCCATAAGTTCTATCAAAGGAACAAATGTGATGGGAATGGTAGAAACTACCAAAGCCAAGCTGACTGGAATAATGTGAAATATCAGCAAAGACCTATGGAATACAAGCCTAATGGCAAAGGCCTAGAACTCAGCAAAGGTCATTCCAAAGGCCAAAGAGCTATTATCGACACATATGTACCCAAGCACTACACTCAAAATATCACAATTACCCAAAGAAGGCAATTGCTAAAACACACACACAGCATACGACAAAAGAGACAAAATTGTATGAACCTAAAAGCCCTGCCAGCTTTTGCAAAGTGAATTATGATTATGGCACGATAGATGGCAACCTCTTAGAGTCAAATCATTTGGCTATAGGTTGGTTGGATCATCTTACAGCACTAACCCCTCGTGACCCGCACAAGTATCGGTACTAAAACTAATTTCCTTGATTGCGGTTCAAGAAACAACCGAGTGCCAAAGAACCTGGTACATGGATAGTGGCTGTTCCAGATACATGACAAGAAACAAGAAAAATCTGTCAAGATTCAAGGAAATTAGAGGTGCAAAAGTTATATTTGGAGGGAATGAAGCTCCAGGAGAAATAAGAGGCATTGGATCCATTAAGAAAAATGGATTAGAAATCACAGATGTTGCATATGTTGAAGGACTCAACTTCAATCGCTAAGTATCGACCAACTCGCGGACAAGGGCTACAATGTTGGATTCAACATGGGTGTATGCCAAATCAAGGACACTGGATCTAATGAAGTAGTGCTGCAAGGATCCCGACAAAAGAACATGTACGTGGTAGACTAGTCGACTACCACACCAAACACTTGTCTATTAGCAAAGAGTACAACCGAATCAAGTTGGTTGTAGCACAAGAAGCTGAGTCACCTGAATTTCAAGACAATTAACAAGCTTGCAAGGAGTAATCTCGTAGAAGGACTTCCGGACTCGAGTGTATAAGAAGAAACCGCTATGCGTGATGCATGCGGATGGGAAAACAGATCAAATCATCATTTAAAAAGAACTCAAGCCCATCTTCTACAAGGACATTGCATCTACTGCATATGGATCTATTTAGTCCTGTTGAACCAGCCAGTATAAGTGGGAAGAAATACACTCTAGTAGTGGTGGATGATTATTCAAGATATACATGGACAATCTTCATATGTAAAAAGAAGGAAACTTTGCAGAAGTTACCACAGCTGATGAAAAGAGTTCAAAATGAGAAGAGTCAAACCATTATAAAGATAAGATCGATAGAGGAACCGAGTTTGTCAACGAATAATAACTCAAGATGATGTTGAAAATGGTATTACTCACGAATTATCTCAGCAGCTAGGACTCCACAAAGCCAGAACGGAGTTGCGAAAGAAGGAATCGAACTCTCAAGGAAGCAAAAGGACCATGTTAGTCAAGGTGGTTACCTAAAAGATTTTGGGTGAAAGCTATAAACACATGCTATACTCAAAATAGATGCATGATGAACATACAAATGACAAAGACTCCTTATGAAATTTGGATGAGGAGAAAGCCAAATGTTGCATATTTTAAAATCTTTGGATGTAAATGCTTCATCCACAATAATGGGAAGGACAATCTAAAGGCTTTTGATGCTAAAGTCGATGAAGGTATCTTCTTGGGTTACTCAGTGAAAGCAAAGCCTATAGAGTCTTGAACAAAAGGACTATGGTCACGAATAGTCTATCCATGTGGTTTTTGATAAACCTAATGTAAATGGAGAGGACATTGAAGAATTAGCCGATAAGTTTCGAATCACCTAACTGTATGCTGAAGAGTCCCTATGTTGAAGTCGAACCGGAGTAATTAATCAAGTGAAGATGAAATAGTCAATCTCGAGACAGTTGGAATATCTGCAGACTAAGTGATGACGAGAGAGTCTGCTCAAGATAACACAACAAGCAAGACGATCGAACCAACCGACTTACTCCAACCTGATGTAAGATGGCTGAGAGACCATCCACCTGAGCTGATCATTGGAAATGTAAGAGATGGTGTAAGAACCCGATCTAGAGCTCAACAAGAAGCAATGTTCACTTGCTTTATTTCCCAAATAGAACCAAAAGATGTGTCACAAGCATTGGATGACACACATTGGATTCAAGCCATGCAAGAAGAGCTGAATCAGTTTGAAAGGAACAAAGTATGGGAATTGGTTCAAAGACCAACCCATCAAAATGTTATTGGCACAAAATGGGTTTTCAGGAACAAAATGAACGAAGAAGGTTCCGTGGTAAGAAAGAAAGCAAGATTGGTAGCCAAAGGGTATTGCCAAGAAGAAGGAATAGATTTTGATGAAACCTTTGCCCCTGTTGCAAGATTAGAAGCAATATGGATGTTTTTACCTATGCTACACACAAGAACTTCATTGTATATCAGATGGATGTGAAGAGTGCATTTTTAAATGGACTGTTAGAAGAAGAAGTTTATGTTGAACAACCTCCAAGATTTGAGCAGAAGACTCTTGGAGATAAGGTGTACAAGCTCAAGAAAGCTCTATATGGATTGAAACAGGCACCTAGAGCATGGTATGTGCTGGGAAATTATTTTTAGATTTTGATGAATGCCATGTAAAACTTAGAATAGAAAGTTGGCACCCCATTTTTGTTGTAAATTGCATTGTAATAGATAGGGCTGGTCGAGTGAAACAGTCAAGTCATCTATGCCTAACATGCAAGAAGACAAACCGAGACTTGAAGGAAGACTCATTGAGGCCGCCGAGTGTGGCAAAGAAGAGAAGACAGAACTCGATCAAGGTACAAATTTGAGATACTGATTGAGTAAAGTATCAGCCAAGTCAACTCAAATGACCAAGTCTCAAGTTGAGATGACGAAAGAGTCATCCAATGATTGGAAGTCGACTAAGTCACCTGGGAAGTTAAGAAAATGCGATCAAGTCGAGATAATCGAAAGAGATCCGATGCAAGTCAAGAGAATTACTTAAACAAGTAATACCTCCATATCGCATTTCTTGAAGTACTCATCCCTAAGCGTGCAAAAGGAATAAACCAATGGGAAGCATCGCACTGTGTGTCGAACTCAAAAGTCAAGAATCATTCATACGAGGAAGTGGTAATTTCAAGGACTGCAACAAGACAAGCCAACGACCACAAGTGTCTTTTAAAAATAAACCTATCTCTTCAACGGGCAAATTTTTAAAAGATCACTATAAAAGGCTGAGGAATCACTCTGAGAGAAGGCTACCTGAACCACAAACATTCAAGCTAACATTCGAACTATAACCAAAAATATTCTCAAGTCATTCAAGATCTATCCTCAAGCCTACATTACGAAGGAAATCAATCCAACACTCACCTGTGAAGGAAAGACAACTTCTATCAGTTGAAGAGGAAACATTTGAAGAATCAAGGTTTATACATTCCACAGAGGATTGTAGGAAGGTTCAAGGTCGAGCCAGTCTCGAGTTTTTGGAGGGCTTCATGATCAAATTCAAGAAGCTTGAGCAAGTGGGTTGTAGTAGCAAGACAGTACCGCCTGTGAAGAAGTTGAGTCGTCATTTGAAGCCACCAATCAGACCAAGGCATCCCCAAACTGAGTCCCAAAGGATCAAGTCAGCTGTGTGATTAAGACTTGCATCTGGACTGTTAACCACTTTGTATACTGATCAATACTTAGTGGATTCCTCCAGGAGTTGAAGAAGAGAGGAGTAGAAGAATTACCCCATCTTCGAACCTCTATAAAAACTTATTGTGTCATTTACATTTCAGCACTTTAATTTCTGCATGTTACTTTTATATCTGCTGATTAATTTGCTATCCAATTGATAATCCACCAAGTGCTAAAACCTAGTATTAAAACAAACTTAACCAAATTCAATGGTGTTAAGTCTTCCGCTGAAAACATATCACAGTCGAGTTAAGTCTTTAGTCAAAACAAATGAGTTATTCTATCAACAACTCAGTTGAGTATGTTGAGTGACTAACTCTGCTGATTAACTAACTTAGCTATCCATCAAGGACTCAGCTGTAAAGTATTAACTCTGAACCTTTTAAAAGGACTAAATCGAAAAGTTGGTAAGGTTTATTCAACCCCCCTTCTAAACCTTACACTCACACCCCTTGGGGCCTACAAGTGGTATCAGAGCAGTTGGTTCATTGAGCCTTCCGAACTGGTTACTGAACTAGATCTCCAAATTTTTCAAAGCTTGTTTTAGTACTTAATCTTTCAAAACTTTTTTTATTCAGCAAAGTTATTATCATGAAAGCAAATTTGACATGCATCCCTATGTTCACAATTGAAGAATTTGATGATTGGAAAATTCGCATGCAAGCTCATCTATCAGCATTACACGATGAGATGTGGATAGTGATAGAAGATGGGCCACTCCAAATCTTAAAAGTGAACACAATCAAAGTTAAGAAGAGCTGCTGTTGCGAAGGAGAAGAGGATGTCTTGCTCCCGGACTCAAATATGGTTGAAAAACCAAGAGCCGAATGGACAAATGATGACAGAAAAGATATAACTTAGACAATGTGGCCAAGGACATTCTTTACAAAACTTTGGACAAAGCCATGTTCAACAAAGTCAAATCATGCAAAACGGCAAAAGAAATCAGGACAAGCTAACCTTGATTTGCGAAGTCTCGGAGCAAATCAAAGAAAATAAACTATCTATTGTTGTACAAAAATTTGAAAACTTTAAGATGCTTGCAGGAGAAACCTTGGATCGTGGATGCTCGGTTCCACGAAATTACCAATGAACTGCTCGACTTGGGAAAGGAATATACACGAGAAGAAATGTGTATGAAGATTCTAAGAAGTCTCCCAACGAGTGGGATATGAAAGTCGTGGCCATGAGAAATTCCATGGACCTATCAAAGACATCCAACCATGAGCTATTCTCGGATCTCAAAGCCTACAATTTGAGTGAGAAGAAAAGACCAAGAGGAAACAAATTTGTACCCAAAACAATTTTCTAATTGTTAAAGATGGCAAAAGAGTCGAGGTCAAAGAAGTCATTGACCAAGAGGAGATCGTGACCGATAGTTAAAAGGTTTAACAAGTTCTTCAATAAGAATAACAAAAGAAGCAAAGGTGAATCCTCCGAAGACACTCAACTCCCTCCAAGTCAAGGGAAGAAAGACCACCCAAAAGAGCGAGATCATCAAAAAGTTGAATATCAAAGAGCCGACAACCCAAGGATGGAAAAAATGATCAAAAAGTTTTAAATCTATCTTTGAACCGCAGCAACCCGATCACTATGCCATTGAATGCCCATATCCTGTAGTCAACAAATACAGGAATGAAGAGAAAGAAAAGTCTTCGGGAAAGAAGACAGAAAAGAGAAAGGCAATGTTAGGCTCGCAGAGATCTACCGATCTGATCAAGTCAAAAGACACAAAGCAGACTCGGAGAGTAGTGAAGTCGACTACTCAAGTGACTACGAAGAAGAAGCCTTGATCCGTCTAATGGCTAAAGAACAAAACCAACCTCGACCAAGAAGATGAGGTACACTCTAACTCATCACACTCGGATACTAGTGATAGTGATTGTGACACACACACACACTTCATCACCCACTCCATCTTTATGATTCATTAGGCAAAATGATGAAAGATTTTGAACATATTAAATCCTCACACACACTACTAAATGAGGAAAACAGCCTACTCAAGAGCAAACTCACAAATGACTAAGGAGAGTCGAGTACTCTAAGTCAAATAGCCGATGAGAATAAAAGTCTAAAGGCTGAAAATGCTAAGTTAATAACAGAGATAGCTGCTATAGAAAAGAGGGAGAATGACCTCAAAAATATGATAACCTCATTCACTAAGGCATCCAAATCATTGGATGATCTTATTATGAGTCAAAGAGAATGTGGAGACAAGACAAAGCTTAGGATTTAATTCCTCTATGCTATGTCAAGTTCCAAAAGTGATTTAGGAAAAGGGATCTTCAAGCAATGAAGTATCTCTAAAATCCAAAACTCCAAATGATGCACACACATTTATTCCAAAGCACAATCACAAGCAAACTGGCCTTGGTTATAAAGGAAAAGGAAAACAAATTGAATATCTTTGAGAGGACAACGAGAAGAAATACAAAGTTCCTCAAAGAAACTCCAAACAGAAATACTCTGTAGAAGAAGAAACAGAGCTACCAAAAGCCCCGAAATTCTATAAAGAAACACATATGATGGGAATGGTAGAAAATACCCAAGCCAAGTCGATTGGAATAATGTGAACTATCAACAAAGACCTATGGAATATAAGCCTAAGTGGCAAAGGCCTAGAACTCAGCAAAAGCCATTCCAAAGGCATAAGAGCTATCATCGGCACACATATGCACCTAGGCACTACAATCAGAGATATCACAACTACCCAAAGAAGGCAATTGCTAAAACACAAACACAAGCATACAGACATAAGAGACAGCTGTATGAACCTAGAACCCCCAAGCAATTTTCCAAAATTAATTATGATTATGGCACTGATAGATGGCAACTCCTTAGAGTCAAATCAATTGGCTATAGGTTGGTTGGATCATCTTACAATACTAACCCCTCGACCCAGGCAAGTATGGGTACCAAAACCTAATTTCCTTGATTGCAGGTTCAAGGAGCAGCTGAGTGCCAAGGAACCTGGTAAATGGATAGTGGCTGTTCTAGACACATGACAGGAAATAAGAAAAATCTATCAAAATTCAAGGATGTTAGAGGTGCAAAAGTCATATTTGGAGGAAATGAAGCTCCAGGAGAAATAAGAGGCATTGGATCCATCAAGAAAAATGGATTTGAAATTACAAATGTTGCATATGTTGAAGGCCTCAATTTCAACTTGCTAAGCATAAGTCAACTCGTGACAAAGGCTACAATGTTGGATTCAATATGGGTGTATGCCAAATCAAAGATCTTTGAAACTAATGAAATAGTGTTGCAAGGATGCGCAAAAGAACATGTATGTGGTAGATTGGTCAATCGCAACACCAAGCACTTGTCTGCTAGCAAAGAGCACAATCAATCAAGTTGGGGTACAAGAAAGTCGAGTCACCTGAATTTCAAAACTATTAACAAACTTGCAAGAAGTAATCTTGTGGAAGGACTTCCAAACTCAGTATACAAGAAGGAAAGTATATGTGATGCATGTCAGAAGGGAAAACAGATCAAATCATTATTCAAAGAAAAGACATGTCCATTTTCAACAAGAATATTGCACCTGCTACATATGGATCTATTTGGTCCAGTTGAACCAAAAAAGATAAGTGGGAAGAAATACACCTTGGTGGTAGTAGATGACTACTCAAGATATACATGGACAATATTCATGTGTAAGAAGAAAGAAACTCTGCAGAAACTACCACAGCTGATGAAGAGAATACAAAATGAGAAGATTCAAACCATTATCAAAATAAGATCTGATAGAGGAACTGAGTTTGTCAATGGTATAATAACTCAGTACTGTATTGAAAATGGTATTAGTCATGAATTATCTGCAGCAAGGACTCCACATCGAAATGGAGTTGCGAGAAAGAAGGAATATAACTCTCAAAGAAGCAACAAAGACCATGTTAGTGAGCAAGGGCCGCTAAAAGATTTTGGGCTCAAGCAATAAACACAACATGCTATACTCAAAATAGATGCATGATAAACAGACATCTGACAAAGACTCCCTATGAAATTTGGACAGGGAGAAATCCAAATGTTGCATTCTTTAGAATATTTGGATGCAAATGCTTCATCCATAACAATGGCAAAGATAATTTAAAGGCCTTTGATGCTAAAGCTGATGGAGGTATCTTCTTTGGATACTCAGTTGAAAGCAAAACATACAAAGTGCTCAACAAGAGGACAATGGTTACGAAGAATCCATCCATGTGGTGTTTGATGAACCCAATGTAAATGGAGAAGACATTGAAGAGTCGGGGTGATAAGTCAATCAACCAACCATGCGAGAAGAGTCCCTATGTTGAAGCGGAAGTCGGAATTATAAATCCGGATGAAGATGAGATAGCCGAGTCTCAAAGACAAATGAAAAATCTGCTGCAGCTAAGTGATGATGAGAGAGAGTGATCAAAATGACACACCAAGCAAGACGATCAATCCACTAACTTACTCCAACTTTGATGTAAGATGGCCGAGAGACCATCCACCGAAACTAAACATTGGAGATGTAAGAGAAGGTGTAAAACCGATCCGAACTCAACAACAAGCTATGTTCACTTGCTTCATCTCACAAATAGAGCCAAAAGATGTGTCACAAGCATTGGATGACACACATTGGATTCAAGCCATGCAAGAAGAGCTAAATTAGTTTGAGATGAATGAAGTGTGGGAATTGGTTCAAAGACCTACCCATCAAAATGTTATTGGCACTAAATGGGTGTTCAGAAACAAGATGAATGAGGAAGGTTACGTGGTGAGAAACAAAGCAAGATTGGTAGCCAAAGGGTATTGCCAAGAAGAAAGAATAGATTTTGATGAAACTTTTGTCTTTGTGGCAAGATTGGAAGCAATAAGAATGTTTCTTGCCTATGCAACTCAAAGAACTTTATTGTATATAAAATGGATGTAAAGAGTGCATTCCTTAATGGATTATTGGAAGAAGAAGTATATGTTGAACAACCTCCAGGATTTGAGCGAAGACTTTTGGAGATAAGGTATACAAACTCAAAAAGGCTTTATATGGATTGAAACAGCACCCGAGCATGGTATGATAGATTATCACAATTCCTAATCGAGAACGGATTCACAAAAGGCAAAGTGGATAGAACGCTCTTGAGAATTCAAGATGGGAAGAGTATACTTGCTTGTTCAAATATATGTGGATGACATCATCTTTGGATCCACAAACAAAGAGTCAGTGTGATAAATTCTCAAATCTCATGCAAAGCAAATTAAATGAGCATCTTTGGGAGAGTGACATTCTTTCTTGGACTCCAAGTGAAACAAATGAAGGATGGAACCTTCACAAGTCGACAAAATACACCGAGATTTAATGAAGAAATTTGGTATGGAAGAGAAGTCTTCCGAAAAATACCAATGAATACATCACAAAAATGGATATGGATGTAGATGGCAAGCCTGTACATCAAACCGTCTGAGAGCACTTATTGGATCATTATTCTATCTCACAAAGCGGGCCGGACATCACATTTGCTTTGTAGGTGTATGTGCTAGATTTCAATCTGCTCCAAAAGAAAGCCACATGACTACAAAAAGAGAATCTTGAGATATTTGAAAGGAAGCCAAGAAGTTGGCTTATGGTATCCAAAGGAAGTTAGATTCAAGCTAATTGGCTATTCGACTCGACTATCTTTGGTTGTAGGGGTTGACAGAAGAGTAACTCGAGCACATGTCAAAATGCTTGAAATAGGCTAATTTCCTTGTTTGGCAAGAAGCAAAATTCAATAGCCACCTCCACAAATGAAGCGAATACATTCTTTGTTGGCAAACATTGTGCCAAGTCTTATGGATGAGATAGCAAAATGAGAGACTATGAGATTGAAGAAAAGGAAATTCCAATTATGTGTGATAACACAAGTGCAATTGAAATCACTCAAAATCCTGTGTTGCATTCAAGAACAAAGCACATTGATGTCAGATATCACTTCATAAGAGATCATGTTGAAAAAAAGGACATCACCTTGGAATATATCTCAACTGATAAGCAATTAGCTGACATATTCACAAAACCATTATGTGAATCAAGATTTGAAGAACTCAAACATGAATTGGGGTTAATTGAGCTGAGTTGACACTCAGAAGACTCAAAGAAAAGAGATGAAACACGAAAAGCTGAAAAAGAGCTGAACTCTTAAATCAGCTAAGTGAATCACCCGTATCTCGCCTTCTTCCTCTTTTCATAGTTATACCTTATGTAATGAATTTTATCTCGTTGAAGAATCAGCTACATCGAGTTAGCTGATAGCTGAATATTCATGTGCAATGAAAGAAGAGTTAAATCAGCTAAGGAATAAGCTGAGTCATTTATGAGCAAAGTGACAAAAACGCAGTCGTTTTTACTAAGCGGGAATATTTTTTTAAGTATGACGTCAGCATAATTATGACGTGTACAGTCAAAAGCTGCACACAAAGCTTATGATTGGATATAAATGTTGCCGCATTAAATACGAGAGATTAAAGGTTAATTGGCGTGCAAAATCTAAGCCGTTGATTTTGATCAAAATTTCAAAAACCACCCGCACGTCCTTTCATGACCCATACTTAAACCATTTCGTTCGATTTTCTCTCACTTTACCAAAACTATTCATCTCTCTCAAAGGCAAAAGAAAGAAATTTTCTCTCAAAACCCTACAAATCCTCAAGTTCATTTTCTAAGTTTCGTTCGGTAAAACATCTAGAAATGGCATCTACCCATGATTTCATCAAGCTGGGAAAGCAAATCCACACTGGGTCTACTGTGGATTTCGACGGCATGCTTAAACAGGGGTCCGACGACACCCTTGTGAAGAAAATAGCACAGAAGCTGGAAAAATCTGGATTAAAACCATTTTTGACGATGGAGCTTCCAATGACCTACGTGGAAGAGGTCGCACAGTTCTACGTGAACACTGAAGTTCACGATGAGGGCATCAAGTCCTCTATTCATGGAAAAGAGTTCACCATTACTGGCAAGGATCCGCGAAACACCGCTTGTTGCTTGCGGCGGAAGGAGTGTCGGAGATTTATGAAGCGATGTTGACCTCGGCCGCTTGAATGAAGTAGCCAAGTCCGACTGTGCTGCGAAAGTGGTCTATACAGCTAATAAGAAGCTGCTGAAAGAGGACTACCACAAATTGTTGGACATCGTTGCCAAATGCATAGACATCAAATTTGGAAGCTTTGACCAGCTGTCCAAAGCTAAGTTGATCGTGATGGTGCGATCATTGAAGAAAAGAAGGTGAACTGGCTGAGTTTGTATACAAAGCAGACTCGCGAATATTGGGAATAAATCCTTCAAGGAGAATGGCGTTTGGAGGTTCCTCGGGATACGGCCTGTGATTGGCGAATGATGGAAGTAAAAGGAGTCCTCTTCGACATGGAAAGGCGTTCCATGTAAATAAGAGGATGTTTCGATCAAACCTCTCCGGCGCAAGAAGAGAGCTTACGCTAAGAGGGTCGATCACGAGTGAGGGGAATCACCACCACTGAAGATACAAAATTGCCTCCTCTCCTCCAAAGAAGGCTGTCGCTTCCCGCACCGCTAAGAAGACTGTGCCCTGCAAAGAAAGAAAAAAGAAATCTGACACTCGCCCCTGCACTGAAATCACCCGCCCCAAGAGCGTGTCTCCCCCTCAGCAGCCGCAAGAATCGGAGAAGGAACCTCAAATACCTTCACCGGTTGCCAAGAAAAGGATAACCGATAAGCCGAGATGGCCAGCTCCCGTAAGAAGACGACAAAGACCGCCCCCGCCGCCCGTGACTCGAAGAAACTTTATCCGAGCCAAAATCCCTCTCGGTAAGGACTAAAAGAAGAAGACTCTTCAAGCGTTCGAGATTGAGAAACCGGGCCGAGTCCGCCACTCACCAAAAAAATCTCCGAGACTCGAAGAGGTAGAGTCTCCAAAATCATTGACGAAATAGCTAAGTCACTTGAAGCCGATCACAGAGGCACATGAAGACACAACTATCGCTGAACAAACCGAGACGGAAAAGATAGTTGAGAAAGCAAACTCTCCTGTTGACAGGGTTGTATCCCCTCCTGCAACAGATGCCACTGAGGGTGTGGAGCACCAAAGTTTGCTACCCTCAATCCCTGAGCACGAGGGACAGCAGGGAGAAGATGACAAGGATGATGATGTAATGATCCTAACCCCACCATATCCAGACATCCAAAATCATCTGCGAGAATGGAGGAAATGGAAGCTGAGTCGATCCAGGGAACAATTCCAAAGACCGGAATTTATTGAAGAAGAAGACGAACTATTGAACTTTCTTGGATTGACCAATGTGGTCCAAGCACTGGATGAAGAAAACTGCATAGATATCTTGCAAATCTTCAAGGACAAGGAGAATGAGAGACTGGCAGAGGAAGCTGAGGCTCGTGAAAAGGCCAATATTTGTCCCTTTACTAGAACCACTGATCATACACATCCTCATCTCGACGTTCTCCGGGAGTGATGAGGATCTCGGACCCCTCTGCCGCCGCTCTGAAGAATCGGAGATGCAACAAGCCATGCGGGAATCCAGGGCCCTACATAAGCAACGATTGTTGGAAGGACTGGAGTCCTCCACATCACAAATGAGATTGATCCGATGGGAGTGGTGTAGCATATTGCCATTGTTGTCGCTGCCACCACTTCCCCAGCTCACTCAGAAGAAGGTGTTAAGGGAAATGACGATGAAACTGGGATTGTGGGGACCCTAGTCGAGCCAACCCCTAATGAAGGTGTCTTACCACCGCCCCAACTGAATATTCAATGGGAACAAATGAGTCCTGGAGATGAGTGACCCCATTCCAAGTCACTCACCGGGTGAGCCACCGAGGGGAAACTCCCTCCACCGCAGCAAGGTCGGAGGATGCTGCAGCTGACTCCACAACGAATCTCGGAGGCGAAATGGAGAAAGAACAACAATTGAATACACAAAGACAAGTTGCCATTGACGAGGCTCGCTTTATAACTATTCAATCGGTGAAGTGCCAACGCTCTGCGCAGCCAATGACGCCGCTAATGCAATTGAGGCACGCGGGAAGGAACGCCCCGGGAGTTAACACTGGGCAATGAAAGTGCAATCAATGGAGTTGAGACTCAGTGGATGCCACCTCGAAGACCCTAAGACATACCGACACTTTCGAAGGGATCGTCCAGGCCTCGCTCACGCAGATTGAGACTGCAGGAGGTAATGAAGGCCAACGGGAGGTTGAGATTTCCCGGGATAAAGAAACTGAAGCACAGAACATCCCTCCTGCTATCATCGACCCATCTGAAATGGAGATAAGTGCTCTACACGATTCCCAGGATAATCCTGATGTAACCTTTCTGGGATCCGAAGGTGAAGATGAAGTTGAGTCAACCCCTATTGCCGATCCAAAAGACTCAGCCGAGGATGTTCTTCCAACCACGAGCAAATCTGACCTTAAGACTACTCGCCAAAGATTTAACTTTGATGATGAGCCACCCATGGACATCTCATCATCGTCCGATGACGCTTCTGATATGGTCGAGACCACCAACTCATGTGGAAAACCAACCGAGACCGAAGAAGCTGTTAAGACAAATGTGAGGCTCAACAAGCTGGGTCAACTTCACAACAGACCACAGCTGAAATAGAGTCAACTGCGCAGGCTCCCCAAGCTGCAGCAGGATCGACTCCACCGGAGACTTCACGAGCACAAGTTGTCATTGAGCAGATTCCAGTTGCCCGTGATGATCCTTTTGTAGAATCATTTCCCTTCTCTCTGGAGGTACCTGACCTCCCTGAAGAATCAGCTAGAGATCGAGAGCGCTTCCATAAACCTGATCCTGTTATTCCCACAGACACCATTGTTCCAGCAGACTATGACTTTGACGTCATATTGCCACCTGAGACAGAGAGTGGCAAAATAAATTGAGGTTCGGGAGTTTTCAAAGCCATATTTGCGAGAGATTGAAAAGATGGAGAGGCACCAGGCCTCACTGGACATGAGGCTGGATAACATGGTGGCAACAACAGCAGACAATGCGCATGGAACAAGCTCGATATTTCAGGACATTGTTCAACAAGTTGCTAGTCTGGTGGGATGAGAATGCTGATTCAAAGACAAGAATGCAAGAGCACATCGAACAAATGCATGAATCTCACACCACATAGATACGACTGCTGCGTGAATATAATATGAAAGAGCTCCTGCGCGTAGAGGAGAATATGGATCAAAAGTTCAGCCTTCTCACGGCTGAGATGAAGTTGGTAGCAGCTGAATCCAACGCCACCCGCTCTGAATTCCGTGCAGCATACTCTGCAGCAGATTCGAAGCACAACTCAGTAATCAGCCGCTTAGACTTCATGCTTGCTAGCTTGTTTCTAGGGGTTCCTCCCTCTTTTGATGATGCCAAAAAGGGGGAAGAGGAATACCAAAAGGAACTCAAGGATCCTCAAGTCGAAAGGAGGACGCAATGAAGGGAAAATCAGCTGAGGAAGTGAGAAGAGAGAAGAATGGAAAATCAGTTGAGGGGGAAGGTTCGAAAGATATGACCTTGATGATTGCTAGAACCTCCCAACAAGGTCTTGTCACAGCTGATATCATCAAAGAAACTCCCAAAGGACTCGCCACTCCAACACTCTGCAGCACCCATGGTGAAAAGAGAAAGATAGTTGAAGCAGGGATGAAGGAAGTGTAAGGAAAGATGGATGCCCGAGTTATGGATATTCTGAAACAACATGGAGGCATTCCAACAGACAGAGACACCTATGCCATTTCAGATGTCGAAACTGAGCTAAGATTGGTTGATGAATTCAAGATGCTCGCATCTGAAGGTTACTTCGCAAATATGTCCATGGCTCAAGCTTGGGATTTGTATTGGGAAAAAGGTCTCAAACTATGTGAAGAAGGCGACAAAGCGACAGACTACTACTATCCTCTGTGGTCACTCCGCTAGTCACTCACCGGGAAAAGTAGGCCCCAACAATACACGCCCGAGGGAAGAGGAAGAAGCGTGTGGTGGAGGAAGAGGTTTCAGACTGACCTCGCCCAAAAACATTGAGTACATAGATCCAGGCAAGAAAGGAGGGATCTATCAATGATTTGACGAAGTAGCCAACCCGCAAGTGGCTAAGAACAATGCCGAGTATGTGAAGAGAATTGAAGAAGAAAATAAAAGACAAACTCAGCTATGGGAGGAAAGACAAGAAAGAAAGAGAAGAGATGAAGCTGCCAGAAAGGCTTATGAGAAAAAAAAGGCGGCTGAAGATGAGAAGAAGAGGGAAAGGTCAGAAGAATGAGGCAACGAAGGAAATGAAGTGTTACTGCACCACCCCTTCATGTATTTTACTATGTAAATACATCTTTATGTAAGTCTTCTGTACATCGAATAAAATCGTTCAATTTCTATACTTGTGTAAATATAGAACATCATAGTTACTTTAAATTCTGTTTATGCTCTGATACACTATGTAAACAGCTGTGTAAAGAACAAGAATATTAAGATCAATAAAAGATTGATTCTACGCATACATTCTATGATTCTGCATTGTCTGTACGTATCTTTGATGTTACTTTATTGTATGAATGTTTTAAGTTTTGGCATCATCAAAAAGGGGAAAATTGTTGGGAAATTATTTTTAGATTTTGATGAATGCCATGTAAAACTTAGAATAGAAAGTTGGCACCCCATTTTTGTTGTAAATTGCATTGTAATAGATAGGGCTGGTCGAGCTGAGTCAAGTCAGCTATGCCTAAACATGCAAGAAGACAACTGGAGACTTGAAGGAAGACTCCGCTGCGAGGCAGCTGAGTGTGGCAAAGAAGAGAAGATAGGAACTCGACTGAAGGTACAACTGAGTCATTTATACGAGGAAGTGGTAATTCCAAGGACTGCAACAAGACAAGCCAACGACCACAAGTGTCTTTTAAAAATAAGCCTATCTCTTCAACGGGCAAATTTTTAAAAGATCACTATAAAAGGCTGAGGAATCACTCTGAGAGAAGGTTACCTGAACCACGAACATTCAAGCTAACATTCGAACTATAACCAAAAATATTCTCAAGTCATTCAAGATCTATCCTCAAGCCTACATTACGAAGAAAATCAATCCAACACTCACCTGTGAAGGAAAGACAACTTCTATCAGTTGAAGAGGAAACATTTGAAGAATCAAGGGGTCTACATTCCACGGAGGATTGTAGGAAGGTTCAAGGTCGAACCAGTCTCGAGTTTTTGGAGGGCTTCGTGATCAAATTCAAGAAGCTTGAGCAAGTGGGATGTAGTAGCAAGGCAGCTGCCCTATGAAGAAGCTGAGTTGTACGAGAAGTCAGCTGTGTGACCAAGGCATCTCCAGACTGAGTCCCAAAGGATCAAGTCAGCTGTGTGATCAAGACTTGTATCTGGACTGTTAACCACTTTGTATACTGATCAATACTTAGTGGATTCCTCCAGGAGTCGGAGAAGAGAGGAGTAGAGGAATTACCCCATCTTCAAACCTCTATAAAAACTTATTGTGTCATTTACATTTCAAAGACTTTAATTTCTCGTGATATTACTTTTATATCTCACGATTAATTTGCTATCCAATTGATAATCAACCAAGTGCTAAAACCTAGTATTAAAACAAACTTAACCAAATTCAAGGGTGTTAAGTCTTCCAAAAAACATATCACAATGAGTTAAGTATTTAGTCAAAACAATTGAGTTATTCTATCAACAAAAATTTGAGTCTGCTGAGTGACTAACTCACGATTAACTAACTTAGCTTTCCATTAAGGACTCAAATGTGAAGTATTAACTCTGAACCTTTTAAAAGGACTAAATCGAAAAGTTGGTAAGGTTTATTCAACCCCCCCTTCTAAACCTTACACTCACACCCCTTGGGACCTACAGTATGATACATTATCTCAATTTTTGACAGATAATGGATTCAAGATGAATAGAGCATACTGCTTGTTCAAATATATGTAGATGACATTATATTTGGATCTACAAACAAAGAGTTGTGTGATAAGTTCTCAAACCTCATGCAAGGCAAATTTGAGATGAGCATGATGGGAGAGCTGACATTCTTTCTAGGACTTCAAGTTAAACAGATGAAGGATGGAACCTTCATAAGTCAAACAAAATACACCAGAGACTTAATGAAGAAATTTGGTATGGAAGAGAAGTCTTCTGTGAAAATACCAATGAATACATCAGTCAAGATGGATAGAGATACAGATGGCAAGCCTGTGGATCAAACAAGATACAGAGCACTTATTGATCATCGCTTATATCTCACAAGTAGGCGACATCACCTTTGTTTGTAGGTGTATGTGCAAGATTTCAATCTGCACCAAAAGAAAGTCATATGACTGCAGTTAAGAGAATCCTAAGATACTTAAAAAGATGCCAGGAAGTCGGCTTATGGTATCCAAATGAAGGTGGATTCAAGCTAAATGGTTATTCAAACTCTGACTATGCTGGATGTAGAGTTGACAGAAAAAGTAGGCCAGACATCACCTTTCATGTAGGTGTATGTGCAAGATTTCAATCTGCACCAAAAGAAAGTCATATGACTGCAGCTAAGAGAATCCTAAGATACTTAAAAGGATGCCGAAGTCGGCTTATGGTATCCAAAGGAAGGTGGATTCAAGCTAATTGGTTATTCAGACTCTAACTATACTGGATGTAGAGTTGACAGAAAAAGTACTTCAGGTACATGTCAAATGCTTGGAAATAGGTTAATTTCCTGGTTTAGCAAGAAGCAAAATTCAATAGCCACATCCACAACCGCTGCAGAATACATAGTGGGCAAATTTGTGCCCAAGTCTTATGGATGAGACAACAAATGAGAGATTATGATGTTGAGGAAAAAGAAATTCCAATTATGTGTGATAACACAAGTCTATTGCAATCACTCAAAATCCTGTGTTGCGATCAAGAACAAAGCACATTGATGTCGTATCATTTTATAAGAGATCATGTTGAAAAGAAGGACATTACCTTGAATATATCTCCACCGATAAACAATTGGGACATATTTTACAAAGCCATTATGTGAATCAAGATTTGAAGAACTCAAGCATGAGCTAGGGTTAATTGAGTTGAGTTAATAATCAGAAGACTCAAGGAGAAGAAATGAAACGAGAAAAGATGAAAATGGAGCTAAGTTTGTAAATCAGCTAAGTAAATCACCAGACGGACAAATAACAGATCGAGTTAGCTGACAAAATGAGTACCCATGTGAAAAGAGAGAAGAAGAGTTGAATCGGCTAAGGAGTAAGTTTTAGTCATTTATAAGCTAAGTGACAAAAACGCAATGCTTTTAATGAGCGAATGTTTTAAGGATAAAGATCAAAGATAATAATGACAGTATCAAAAAGTCAGCACGACCAAGCCTATGATTGGATATAAATGCTGCCGCATTAAATGCGAGCAATTAAATGCTAATCGGCGTGCTAAATCTGAGCCGTTGATCTCGATCAAATTTCAAAAATCGTATGCACGTCCTTTCATAACCCAAATATATACCATTTCGTCCGTTTCTCTCTCACTTTACACAAACTGTTCATCTTTCTCAAAAGCAAAGAAAGCAACTTTTCTCTCGAAACCCTATAGATCTCCAGAGTAATTTTCCAAAAGTTTCATTTGGTAAAACTTCAAGAAATGCCATCCACTTACGATTTTGTTAAGTTGGGAAAACAAATCCATACTGGTTCTACCTTGGATTTTGAAGGAATGATCAAACAGGGGTTCGACGAAACCCTTGTGAAGAAAATAGCTGAGAAAGTGGGGAAGTCTGGGCTGAAACCCTTTCTCACAATGGAGTTTCAAATGACCTACGTGGAGGAGGTCGCGCAGTTTTATGTGAATGCTCAAGTTCACGACGAGGCATCAAGTCCTCTGCTCACGGGAAAGAATTCACAATCACCGCCAAGGATTTGCGTAACACCTCGCTTGCTACCGGCAGGGAGTGCCGAGAGATTTATGAAGTCGATGTAAACCTGGTCACAATGGAAGGAAGTGGCCAAACCTCGACTATGCTTTGCGAAGGTTGTCTACATAACCGACAAGAAGTCACGGAAGACTATCACAAGTCGTTGGATATTGTTGCTAAATGCGTAGATATCAAATTTGGAAGCTTTAATCGCTTGTCCAAACCTGCCGATCGTGATGGGTCGCGATCATGTAGGAGAAGAAGGTGAACTGGCCGAGTTTGTATACATGACTACGCCAAAATATTGGGAATAAATCATTCAAGGCGAGATGGATCGCTCGGAGGATCCTTGGGGTATGGCCTGTGATTGGCCGGTTGATGGAGGTGAAGGGGAGTTCCCACTCCGGCATGGAAAGGCGTTCCATGTCAACAAGAAGATGTTCCGATCAAATCTCTCCTGAGACACGAGGAGAGCTTATGCCAAGAGAGCAGAGACACTAGTGAGGGGGAATCACCGACCTCGAGGATACAAAATGTAGTCCGCCCCTCCGAAGAAGAAAGCGCCCATGCAAAACGAAAGAAGATCGCCGCCCCAAAGAAATGAAGAAGACAAAAGATGCACTCGCCCCCGGCAATGAAGTCACCGCCCCTGCAGCCGTGTCTCCCGCCCTGCAGCCACAACGGAGAAGGAACCTCAAATACCTTCTCCGATTGTCAAGAAAAAGGAAGATCGACAAGCCTAGAAAGCCGCCTCCTCGAAAAAGAAAGAAAGAAGGCCCCCGCCACCCAGACTCGAGGAAACGCATCCGAACCGAAATTCCTCCTGCACGTACTACCAAAAGGAGAAGACTCTTCAAGCGATTAGAGCTTGAGAAAATAGCTGAGTCTGCCACTCAGTTGGAACAGATCGCTGGAACAGCTGGAGAAGTAGAGTCTCCAGAGATTATTGATGAAACTACCAAGTCAGTTGCGACCGATCAACAGAGGCAAGTCGAAGACCCAAACAATGGACGAACAACCGAGAAAAAGAAGTACCGAGACAAAAAACTCCTGTCGATAAGACTGTATCTCTGCCTGCGGCAGACGCTGCTGAGGGTGAAGAGCAGCAAGCCCTACAACCCTCCATTCCTGAGAAAGGAGTTCAGCAGGAAGATGATGATGACGATGTGATCATGCTATCTCCACCATATCTAGACATTCAAAATCGTCTGCGTGAATGGAGGAAGTGGAAGCTAAGTCGATCGAGGGAACAGTTCCAAAGGCCTGAGTTTATTGAAGAAGAAGAAGAACTGATGAATTTCCTCGGTCTGACCACAGTGGTCCAGGCATTGGATGAGAAAAATTGCATAGATAATTTAAACATCTTCAAAGAAAAGGAGAAGGAGCGATTGGCAGAGGAAGCTGAAGCCCGAACGAAGGCCAATATCCGTCCCTTCACCGAACCACATCGATCACACTCATCCTCACCTCGATGTTCGCTCGTGAAGTGATGAGGATCTGACCCCGCCGCTGCCACGAAGAGTTGGAAATGCAAAGAAGCCACGCGGAATCCGAATAATGCATGAGCAAACCGATGGAAGGACCGGAGAGTCTTCCAAATCACACTGAAATTGACCCTATGGGAGTGGTGCGGCCAGATGCAATGCAACCGTTGTTCTTTGCGACCACTTCCCCTCACTCACTGAGGAAGGATATAAGGGTAATGGCGATGAAACCGGGAATTCGGGACCCAAGTCGAGCCAACCCCTATTAAAGGTATCTTACCACCCGCCCCAACGACCGAACACTCAAAGGAAACAAACCGGGAGTTTGGAGGAAAGTGACCCCAATCCAAGTCACTCACCGGTGTGTGCCACCGAGGGGAAACTCCCTCCACTGCAGCTAGGTCAGAGGTTGCTGCAGATGACTCCACAACGAATCTAGGAGGCGAAGTGAAGAAGAAACAAAAAAATAAACACAACAAGTTGTCACTGACGACGCCGATTAAAATCTATCTCACCGAAGTGCCAACCGCTTCCGCAGCCGAGGACGCCGCCGATGCAATGAGGCACGTGATGGATCTCGCCCGGGAGTTAACACTTTGGGCAATGAAAGTGCAATCCACAGAGTTGAGACTCCTGTGGATGCCACCGTCGAAGACCCCAAGACAGCTGAGTCTGTCGAAGGGAATGTCCAAGGCCCCGCTGCAGTTGAGACTGCAGGAGGTACTGAAGGCCTACGGGAGGTTGAGATTTCCCGAGGTAAAGAGACAGAAGCACAGAACATCCCTCCTACTATCATAGATGCATCTGAGAAGGAGATAAGTGCCCTTCACGATTCCCAAGACAATCCTGATGTAACATTTCTGGGATCTGAAGGTGAAGATGAAGTTGAGTCATCCCCCACTTCAAATCCAAAAGACTCAGCTGAGGATGTTCTCCCAAGCACGAGTAAGTCCGATCTTAAGGCTACTCGCCAAACTTTCAATTTCGATGATGAGCCCCCTCTCCAAATCTCATCATCTTCCGATGAGGCCACTGATACGGCCGAGACCGATAACTCAATAGAAACACCACCTAAGATCGATCGACGAAGTTTGAGACAAATGAGGCTCACCAATCGGTCCATACCACAACAGACCCACTGAATCACGATAATCAAGCAAGCAGCTCCTAAAGCTACAGAAGAATCGACACAACATGGCACATCACGGCCACGAGTTACCGTTGAACAGATTCCCTATGTCCTTTGATGATGCCAAAAAGGGGGAAGAGGAATACCTAAAAATGTTGAAAGGATTCGCAGCTGAGAAGAAGGATGCAGCTGGGAAGGAGAAGACAGCTGAAGAATAGAAAAAAGAAAAGAAAGGAAAATCCGTTGAGGGGGAAGGTTCGAAAGACATGACTTTAATGGTTGCTAGAACCCCTCAACAAGGACTTGTCACAGCTGGGATAATCAACAAACTTCCAAAGGTGAATCGCCGCTCCAACACTACAGCCCATGTCCGAGAAGAGGAAGATAGTAGAAGCAGAGATGACGGAGATTGAAAGAAAAATTGATGCCCGTGCGATGGACATACTGAAACAATACGGCGGCATTCCGACAGGAAGAGACACTGATGCCATTTTAGACGTTGGAACCGAGCCGAGATCTGTTGATGAATTCAAGACACTCGCATCCGAGGGATACTTCGAGAACATGACCATGGCCCAAGCCTGGGACTTGTATTGGGAAAAAGGCCTCAAGTCAAAAGTGAAAGAAGGCGACAGCAAAGAGACTCCTAGTAGTCACTCTGCTGGTCACTCTGTTGGTCACTCTACTGGTAAGAAGAATGCCCCAGTACAATACATACCCAGAGGAAGAGGTAGAAGCAGTGGAGGAAGAGGTTTCAAACCTAGACCTCTACCCAAAAACATCGAATATATAGATCCAGGGAAGAAAGGAGGGATCTATTGGGCTGGTTTTGACGAAATAGCCAACTTGCAAGTGACCAAGAATAATGCTGAGTATGTAAAGAGAATCGAAGAAGAAAATAAAAGACAAACTCAACTGTGGGAAGAGAGACAAGAAAGAAAAAGAAGAGATGAAGCTGCCAGAAAAGCCTATGAGAAAAAGAAAGCAGCTGAAGAGGAGAAGAAGAGAAAAAGGTCAGAAGACGACAGGGCTGATGAAGAAAGAAGGAGGCAGCGAAGGAGATGAAGTGTTGCTGTCCACCCCTTCATGTAATTTACTTTTGTAAATGCATAAGTATGTAAGTCTTATGTACATTGAATAAGAAATCTGTAATTTCTCTATTGTTGCGTAGACATAGATGTTTGCTCTGATACACTTTGTAAACAGCTGTGTAAAGGACAAGAATGTTATGATCAATAAAAAGATTGATTCTACGCATACATTCTCTCTTACATCGCACTACCCGTATGTATCTTTGATATTTATATTTTGTATGTATGCTTTAAGTTTTGGCATCATCAAAAAGGGGCAAATTGTTGGGAAATTTATTATTTTAGATTTTGATGAATGCCATGTAAAACTTAGACTAGAAAGTTGGCACCCCATTTTCTTTGTAATTTGCATTGTAATAGATAGGGTTGTTCGAGCTGAGTCAAGTCAGCTATGCCTAAAATATGCAAGAAGTCAACTGGAGACTAGAATGAAGACTCACCGTGAGGCAAATTGAGTATGGCAAGTAAGAGAAGACAGAACTCGACTAGAGAAGTATCACCAGATGTAGTCAGAAGTGTCATCAAGTCAACTCAAGATAGCCAAGTCTCAAGTTGAAGTGACAAATGAGTCATCCATGATTGGGAGCCGACTCAAGTCATCCGGGAAGTTAAGGAACTCGCAGGTCAAGTCAAGGCAACTGAAAAGGATCCGTTGCACATAAGTCAAGAAAGTTACTTAAATAAGTAATACTTCCATGCTGCAATATTCTAAAATGCTCAGTCCCAGAAGCGTGCAAAATGAATAAACCAATGGGAGGCACTGCACCTGTGTCAGGCTCTGAAAAGTTGAAGGTTCATTTAATACGAGGAAATGTCAATTTCAAGGACTGCAACAAGACAAGCCAACGACCACAAATGTCTTTTGAAAATTAGCCTATCTCTTCAACGGGCAGATTTTCAAAAGAACACTATAAAAGACTGAGGATTTAATTTGAGAAAAGGTGACCTTGCATACCAAAAACTACGAATATTCAAGCGAACATTCAAGCTGTAACCAAGCAAAAATATTCTCAAGTTATTCAAGCAAATCCTCAAGCCTAAACTTCGAAGAAAATCAATCCAACACTTACCTGTGAAGGAAAGACGACTTCAATCATTTGAAGAGGAAACATTTGAAGAATCAAAGGGGTCTACATTCCACAGAGGATTGTAGAAAGGTTCAAGATCGAACCAGTCTTAAGTTCTTGGAGGGCTTCGTGATCAAATCCAAGAAGCTTGAGCAAGTGAGTCAGTAGTAGCAAGGCAACCGCCTGCAAGAAAGCCGAGCCTGACGAGAAGCCACCGTGTGTGACCAAGGCATCTCCAGTGAGTCCCAAAGGATCAAGTCACCGTGTGATCGTGACTTATATCCGATTGTTAACCACTTTGTACTCGATCAATACTTAGTGGATTCCTCCAGGAGTTGGAGAAGAGAGTAGAAGAATTACCCCATCTTCGAACCTCTATAAAATTTATTGTGTCATTTACATTTCAAAGAATTCATTTCTCGCATATTATATTATATCTGGCGATAATTTGCATTCCAACCGATAATTAACAAAGTGCTAAAATCAAGTGTTAAAGCAAATTTAAACCAAATTCAAGGGTGTTAAGTCTTCCGCTGAAAATCGTATCATAGCCCAGTTAAGTATAAGACTAAGCAGCTGAGTTATTCTATCAACAGCTCTATCGAGTCTATTGAGTGGCTAACTCTGTTGGTTAACTAACTTAGTCATTCCCATCAAAGACTTAGCTGTGAAATCAACTCTGAATAATTCTTAAAAGGACTAAAATTGAAAAGTTGGTAAGGTTTATTCAACCCCCCCTTCTAAACCTTACTCACACCCCTTGGGACCTACATAACATTACTAAAATATTTTTAATAGTATTTTTCTAAAATTTTTAAAAATAATTCCTTTATTTAAAAATTATGAAATTATTTAATATCATAAATATTTTTATTTTATTGATAGTTGAACTACATATATTTTTCGATACGTCAATGTGATTTTTATAATTATTTGTATTTTCAAAATCAAGAAGTGATTTAAACTAAAAAAAAAATAGGAAAATTATTTGTTTTTCTAAATATTTTAAGTAACAGAATTTGTTTTAGTGAAATAAAACGCACTGCAAAAGATATTTGAAGGACAGAGATTTTTTTAGTTTTCAAATTGGACATTCACAATATTAATTTAATTAAATATCTCAAAATATAAAATTTAAAATATTTTTTTATCATCAATAATATTAAATTTAACCAAAAAAGAATACTGGGATCATTTTTGGTCAAAAATTTAACTTTGGTGTCCTATAGGACCATTTTTGTCGTTACAAATTTAACTTTGGTGTCCTATGGGACCATTTTTGTCATCACTAATGGTTTCGTTAATTTTTTAACGGATTTTCAGTTTCCGAGTCCTATGGGACTATTTTTGGTGAAAAATATCGATTTGGAACTAAAAGTGAGTCTAATGGGACTAAAATCATCAGGGGGTAAGTCTAATGGGACCAAAAGTGAATTTTTCTCTAAAGTTTTAACCAAAAATGGTCTCATTATTCCCTTTTTGGTTAAATTTAATATTATTGATGATAAAATTATTTTAAATTTTATATTTTGAGTTATTTATTTAAATTAATATTGTGAATGTCCAACTTGAAAACTAAAAAAAAATATATGTCCTTCAAATATTTTTCTAAAAAATATATTTTGCCAGTTTGTTTTATTTCACTAAAACAAATTCTTTTACTTAAAATATTTAGAAAAACAAATAATTTTCCTAATTTATTTTGGTTTAAATCATTTCTTGATTTTGGAAATACAAATAATTACAAAAACCACATTTACGTATTGGAAAATATATGTAGTTCAACGATCAATAAAATAAAAAAATTTACGATAAAATAATTTCATAATTTTTAAATATAAGAATTATTCTTAAAAATTTTAGAAAAATACTATTAAAAATATTTTAGTAATGTTAACCTAGCTCACATTTTGTTTTTATTTTCAAATATTATATTTTTATTTTTTATGTTTTTAAATCAAACTTTATATTTTCTCAAAAAAAATTAAACTTTACATATATACATATAAATACAGTGGGTTATATGAGACCAGTATCCTGGGGCAAGAACATAGGGACCAAAAAAAAAACTTTACTTTTTTTTTTTGAAACAAACTTTACTTATATACACATACATGCACTGAGTTATATATGCATGTATTTGATCCTTTTTTTTCGTATTACACATTCACAAAAAAAACAATTAATTTACATCTACTTTTAAAAGTTATTTTTCAAAAAAATTAAATTTTATCATTTATTTTACTGTGTTAATTGTCTAATTAAAATAAATGGTACATGTATTTCATCTTTTTGTTTTGTATTACACATTCATGAAAAAACATTAATTAATATCTATTTTTAAAAATTCTTTTCCAAAATATTTATTTTATATAAGTTGAATTATAAATTTTGCCATTTATTTTACTTTGTTAATTTTGTAATTAAAATAAATGATACATGTATTTCATCTTTTTTTTATATTACATATTCATAAAAAAATTAATTAACATCTATTTTTAAAAATAATTTTCTAGAAAATTGTTATTATATAAGTTGAATTATAAATTTTATCATTTAATTTACTTGTTAATTTTTTAATTATAATAAATAAAAAATAGTAACTTTAATGATAATATTGTTTTTAAATAGATATTAGTTATATTTAGATTTTAGAGAAAAATTCACTTTTGGTCCCATTAGACTGAGCAACTGATGATTTCAGTCTCATTTTTCTCACTTTTAGTCCCAAATCGCATGTTTGACTTTCAATTTGACAGTCTTGACCGTTAATTTTTTATCGGTGGGACCATTAGTGAGACAAGAAAAATTTTATGGGACTATTTTCAAGGCATGAGACTAAAATCATAAGAGGGTAAATCTAATGAGACCAAAAGTGAATTTTTCTCGAGAGATCTATTTGAGAGATAGGATTCAGCCTTTAAAAAATAAAATTGAAATTTGGTATCCCCTTACAAATACAAACATATGAAACTACTATTGTATATGTATAAATGGCAAAGTTGTTTTCCGAGATTTGGAGACCAATGGAGATTTACAAGTGTGTTAACTTACCCATGAATATAAACGACAAATTTATCAACGATGGCCTTTATAATTTCTTTACAAAGTCGAGAATTTCAATTTGAATTTCCGATGTTTTATTTCTCATCTCAGAAACAAATTAATATATATATTATTTAAAATAAATATTTAAGTATCGTACTCATAAAATAAATGTATAATAACTACAAATTAAATTAGTACGAAATACGACAAATCATTTACTAACGATCAATAGATAGCACATGGAGTCCATTTATGTAAACTTTCTTGACCTATGATCTCCCAGATTGGAAAAGCAAATTAAAACTCTAGCCTAATAATTGTCCATGGGGCCACAAGTGTACAACTCCTAATATTATGGTACGTTTGGTGTTTAATTTCATATATGCTTGGGATTAAAAACATAGTTATCACAAAACTCACAAGGCAAAATTATATTTTTGGTCCTTTAAGTTGGCCTAAATATACTTTTAGTCCTTTATATTTTAGAGGTAGTGTTTGACAACTATTAACTTTTAAAAAGTTGTATATTTGGTCTTATTTTCAATTTTGGGGATATCCTATCCCTAAAAGTTGAGATGACAAAATTAATGCTTATGTAGATTAAAAGTGGGGTGTTTAGATGTAAATTATGAATGTTATGGCTTAAATGGTAAAAATAGATGTATATTTTACTTTTTTGATCTTACCATATGTAATAAATTGGAAGGTAAAAATTGACAATATATATTATATTCCTGCAGACAACCACAGTAATATATATTCTATTTTGACAAAAAATAAAAAATGGACTCAAATGATGAAATACATTTACTTACACCATCTACATATATACACAAAATATACATAATATATATATATATATAAAATACCCACATATAAAGTATTTATATTTATTTTTTTGTTTTTGTTTTTTTGGTGGAGGCTGGGAATAGGTGTGATGGGTTCTTTGATTGTTATTTTTTTATTCATTAAATGTTTTATTCATTAAATAAATATTTTAATTTTAAATATTATTATTTAGAATTATCAAAATACTAATAATTATAAAATATTTTATTTTATCATCAACCTTTTTATTTTTAAGTATTTCATAAAGTTTTTTCTTTAATTTTATATATTATTTTTAATTAAAAATTTAAACAACTATTTTATTTATTACCTAAGAGAAATAAATTATTTTCCAAAATTTATGCCATGTATTTAGATACAATGTTTTTATTTTGATTTTGATGATTTCATATAAATGAGTTTTATACCAAAATAATGTTTTAAAAGTTTAAAACTTCAAAATATTTTATTCAACTTTTTGCTAAGTATTTGAAGAGAATTTTATTTTTGACAAAAATTGGACAACTTTTTTATGAAGAGAGCGAAATCGCTTTAGTAGGGATACCTGTTAGTTTAAAACTTGAAAATTTAAAAGAGAATTTCTAAGAAAACTAGATGGGTGGTCCAATGAATAGATTTTCCGATTTTCCAATTTATGCCCTCTTTATGACAATATGATAATAAATAGAAATGTGCAAGAAGATAAATCAACACACGATGATTTATTGTCCTTCAACCCACCTAGGGCCTACGCTCACTATCATCCGAATGTCCGAGTGGATTTTGAAAAGAAAAAGTTTATAAATTGATACAAAACAATTATAACTTTTACCTTGAAGAGCACCAAACCTGTTTACATCAACACCTATAAAGAGCACCAAACTCTTCCAACTCAAAGAAGACCAATCTCTTCTACACCTCGAAGAGCACCAAACTCTTCAACACCTTGAAGAAAAGCACTAAACTCTTCAACATCTCAAGAGGAGCACCAAACTCTTCAACACCTCGAAAATTAAGCACCAATCTCTTCAACACGAAAAGCACCAAGATTTTCAATCAACAACCTCTAATCAACCAAACGCGTTTTTGCCAAACGAACACTAACAAAGATTTCTTATTTTAGATGATGTTACAAATACAATCAAGATTACACTTTAAATAAAATATTACAACTCAAAAGTGCAAGTGTAATCAAGAAGGAAAGCTTAATAAGCAAAATGTGAAAGTGTAGTGTTTAGATTACAACAAGAATGTTGAAAATGAAGAACAATAGATTTCTTGAGATTTCTTTTGTATTGTAGAGATGTATGTTGTATTTGATCCTCTAATGCTTCATTTATTTATAAAAGAGCCCCAATATGTAATTCAACATATTCCTAATTTACTTTTTGTGCAAAAGAAAGACCAAAACAACTCCAAGAAATGTTTAATAAATGAAAAGCCATAATTTCACGAGAAGTGTTTTGACAAAAAATTATCAGCAACCGGTCACAATGTTGAAAAACTCGAATTATTAGGCCGTTGAATAAAATTTTGACAACACATGGCATAAAAAGCGCACGTTGTATGTTGGTGATGTATGGTAAAATATGGATAATGACTTTGAGAAGAAAACAATAAAACTTCAAACATTCAAGCACTTTCACCATAGGGGACATTAGCACTAGTGCCGATTTTTCTCTATTATATTTTAAAACTTTATAAAAGAGGCCCATCTCTTTCTGACCGAGAAGTTGTCCGATTTTTGTCAAAAATAAAGTTCAATAATTTCAAAAACTTAGTAAAAATCAATTAAAATGTTTGAAGTATTTGGACAATATTTGAAAACATTGTTTTGGTATAAAACTCATTTATATGAAATCATCAAGATCAAAATAAAAACATTGGTCTAATAAATTGTGCAAAAATTTTGTGTTTTTTTGTATTTCTTCTTTGTTTCAAGGTCAAACGGTCACTATCCAAGCAACTAGTCGCCATAGACAAGAAATAGAACACCCTTGATGCCAACTCAAACAAAGACCACTCTTTCTACACCCTCAAGAGCAAAACTTTATTCAACGATCTAATAATGAAAATAGCCATAATCTTTTGGATTCAAAAACACTTTTCAATCAAAATTATGGTTTCCATTTATTAAACATTTCTTAGAGTTGTTTTATTTTCTTTTGTTACAAAAATAAATTAGATTAGCACTATATAAATACAAATCTTGAGCTCAAAATAGATGAATCATTGGAGGAAAAACATAACAATTATTCTACATCACAATAAGAAAAATTAAACTTCCAAAACTTTCATTTTCATACTCTTGAATAAAAGAACTAATCTTTCACATCTTACTTGATACATTACACATTGATTTTGAGATGTAATGTTATTTCTTTCAAAGTGTAATCTTGATTATATTTATCATCCAAAACAAGAAATCCTTGTTAGTGTTCTTTGGCAAGAACATGTTTGGCCGATTAGAGGTTGTTGATTGAAAAGCTTGGTGCTTTTCATATTGAAGAGTTTGGTGCTCCAAGAAATGTTGAAGAATGGTTCGAGGTGTAGAAGAGTTTGGTGTTCTTCGAGTTGGAAGAGTTTGGTCCTCTTCAAGGTTGTTGTTGTGAGAAGAGTTTGGTGCTCTTCAATGTTGAAAACTAATCATTTGGTATTGATTAACAAATTTTTTTCTTTCAAAATCACATATGGGTGGTAGTGGGCTTGAGAATAAATCATCGTGTGTTGATTTATTTTTCTCAGTACTTCTTTTTTCTTCTTCGTCTTCTTTGAAAAAGAGGCATATATCAAGAAAATCTAAAAAAACAAGATGTTGCTAAGTAAGCACCATGTCACCAAATTCTATCCACATAAGCATCAATTTTGCTACTTCAACATTTTTGGAAGAGCATAAGCATTGATTTTGCTAATTCAAAGATTTTAGAATGAGATATCTCCAAAATTGAAAAAAAAAGGACCAGACTTGCAATTTTTTAAAAGTTAGTGGTTGCCAAACGCTACCCTTAAATCATAGAGAACTAAAAATATATTTAGGCCAACTTAAAGGACCAAAATGCAATTTCACCAGCTCAAAGGAATATTTTTAAATTAAACTGTAAATGAATATTTAAGATAGTTAAAAGTAATCATCAAACAATAAGTAATGTCTCTGGAACAAATTTAAATCATGAATCGAGTTTGAATAATTTGGATACTTTATTATATTTTCAAAAATATTCTTACTTTTAAGAAAGATAGTATTAAATCTTGTCTCTTACAAATTAGGACCGCAAAAATGCTTATATATCAAAGGAACTTAGATAAAGAAAGACAAGACAAGGTAACTTGTTAGCATTATTCACTTTGAAATTTATTCATAATGATTACGATGGGGCTGAAAATATCTCAATAGCCTTTTTAATTAAAATAATGATAATAATTACAATATTTGTAATACCGAAAGGCTTTTTTAGCATCAAAATGAATTTCATTCATTCAAAGAAATTTACAATTGATTAATTACAACATCGAGTAAGAAACAGCTTGTAAAGCCGGCTACGGACAAAATACATAACAATAAAATTGGTCTCACTTCTATCACGAATCATCAGATAATGGTTCATCTAAATCTTCTTAACAAAAGTCCACATATGGGAGCAAACCAACTTATTTAACAGAAATAATAGCTACTTATGAGTACACATTTATTCATAAGACTAAAAATATTGAAAATCACTTCTTTAATTAACCATGGCCAATGAGGAAATTAAGAAATGAACGAAAAAGATGGAGAAGGTGAAGGCGGCTAAGGTTTTAGAGAATTGTGACAAGACCTATTTTAGTGATGAAAGAGTACTGTACTAATGCATGCACCAATAGCCCGGTCTATGAGTATAACTATAAAATACATAGAAAATATGCGTATAGTAAAAACGCATATTATCATCTTCCTTGCGGCTCCATTTGGATGGATGGATTTGGAGCTAAGGATTTCGAACCATAATAGCAAATCCATCGAGGTTGTTTAGATTCAATCATTCCATAAAGGATTTCAAATCCTTGGAAGTTGTTTTTGGAGTCATTTTGGAGGATTTCAAATCTTTCTTAGAAGAAATCATTTGAAATCTTTCCCTCAAATCCTCCTATCCAAATACAACCTAAATGAATTTTGTAAATGATTACTCCTCATGATACTTAAACAAGCTGTCGATATGATTTCGTCCAACAGGTTGCGCCTTATTATAACTCGGTGTTCTTTTCCTTAAAAATGTGGGAAAAGTAAACTATTTTCCTACATTTGGTCAAAAAAATCTACCCATTTTGTTGCACATGCCTATTCGTAATGTGAAAGAATTGCCTCAATCTCTTAAATCATTGTACTGGCAAGGAAATTAAATCGACATTATTAGGGGTCACACAATATTTCTAATGTAACTTGATTATTACAATTTCCTTTCCTTCCTTATTTGCTGGTGAGCCACCGTACATAAAATTGAATGTGGCCACAGGGTGGCAAAGATTAATGTTGTCAGAATGCATAATATACATTTATGTCCTAATGATTTTGCTCAACGCTCTCGTAGATTGAATTGCAATACATGCATAAATATACATGTCAATGATAACTACAAAAGATATCCTGAGATTTGGCCGAATTAAAAAAAAACTATTAGACAGCCACATATAGCGGTGGTCAAATGGAATTGGAACCGGGTTACGAACTGGAACCAAATATGGTCAATAGTTCCAGAAAACTATTGACTGGAACCCGGTTCTTAGGTGCCGAAAATAGTTGAACCGATGGTTAAAATCGACGATTTTTTTTATTCTTCTTCTTTTTTTTTTGCTTTCAATTTTTTTAACTGAAATTGATAAATCGTTTTTCTAAAAAGAAGGTTCTAATTAAATTGAATTAAGGATAATAGTAATTTGTGTTATTAATAATGAAAATCGCCTATCTAGAGTCTGATTATAAAAATTTTAGAAATACACAAGTGAGTGCACTTATCGCTTGTGCTAATCGACATAAACCAACTCGAGTGAATGTTGGAATAAGCATAATGTAGCTTGACGAGAGCAAAAGCTAAAACTAGAACTATATATTGATCCATAAAGTGACAAGAAGCCGTGTCACCGTATTAAATGAGGCAATTAAGTATCAACAAATATTAAGTGCACTTATGAGATTGGTAACTTCGCTCGTAATTATACTGAGATGAAGTTTGACTATTTAATTGCTCTCTTATTTTTTTGCTACTATTTCCAAATCTCTCCATGGGCGGATTGTAGATATTGGTTGACTTAGCATGTGGTTTTGAGATTGAGCAAACGTGTATGACTATTATCGGGTTGTGCAGCTATAGAGCGCACAAGAGGAGGCTAAAAAGAGTCACCTCAAGCTCAACAATTAATGTGAGCAACTTGATGTGTCGATGTAGTTTTACTCGGATAAATGCACTTGTAAGATATTTGTTGAGTGAGAAGACTTGTCTATCTTTTCTTTGTGATGCTTGACTTTAGATAGTATTTCTTTTAGATCTTCTAATGATGTCGTGGCACGTGAGGTTAGGAGGACGACCGTATTAGCTCGATGAAGCTTTATTGTCTAACTCGCTAAAGTCAATCTCCTCCGCATAATTTTTTTAAATTGGGATAAGCCTCTGGAAGAATGAAGGATGACTATTTTTTCCTTTAAAGCTAAGTCCACTACATTGAGTGCACACTTATGAGTGTGAGGCGCAAAATTAACACATTATATTTTCTTTCATTGTTATTTACGCTATAAGTTAGTACATTCTCACTCATCGCTTAGAAGCGCCAATTTGCTTTGAGCGATTCTTAACAGATGGAGATGTGCTATTAGAGAGCGAATAGCGTGTCTAATTAGTTTGGATACACCGTTGAAGGAAATAAAGTTGCAAGTTGAATGATGGTTCCAAATACTTTGCAGCTATATGAGCTTGCGAAGAAGGGACAATCACTTCAAAATAGTTGGATTTATGCTGACGCAAATTAGTTTGTGTATCTTGTTGCTGCCTACATCATAAATGTATCTCCAAATGATTTTTCAACCTTTTATGAGCTTTAGTTTGGTAACAAGCCCAAATTAGTGGTCCGTGCCTATGTAAGTTTGAGAATATGTGTTCTCAAGTGGAGAATCAAGTCGCACGATTTAGGTTTCCCTTAAAGGGATTTCCGAGCACATGTGAGGTCAAAAAGAAATCTTGAAACTATGCGAGTTGCAAGATCCTTAGGAGGCGCTCGTTTCTCTAGCGAGGATATTGTATTTTATACTCATCTAGAAATCGTTGGGATAGTGGGAGTGACACTAAGTAAGTGGGAGTTAGTATCTCACATGCAAGGGATTCTCAAATTCCACGAGTAAGAGGAATGAAGATGAAATATTCCCGATCATCTATATGAGATTAAGTGGGTATCCTTCACAATTACTTTTGTGGATATTGATGAGTCGATAAATATGTGACTTCACTTGATGCCCTAAGTGGATAGTTGTTTAGAAGGAAAAGATAAGTCAAATGACTAAGAATAAAGTCTAAGAGTTTGTTAATCTTTTGTCTAGATGCAGGACCATTTGAAACATATGATTTCGGAAGGTCAAGTGTAATATAGATGGGTTGATTAACATGTGTGTAGCCCGAATAAGGACAAAATATTTATGCCTGTTAGAAGAGAGTAAATTTTTTGAGATGTTCTCCCAAAGTGGTGAGATTGCCTCAATTCGTCTGATATGTTATCTATTATTGCCACTTTCGTCTAGATTTGTCCTGGATGATTGATGTTGACATAGTTCAGTGAAAGGTGAATAGGAGATCTATGTAGATCACCCGATGAATTCAAGAACTGGAGTAAGAGCGCATTGATTGTTGACCAAGAAGCTCTAGTTGTGTCTTGAGTAATCATTGATTTCATCGAGCTATCGTTTTGGTAAGCCTACGATGGTCAATTAATTCAGTGAACATATGTAAGAGTTGTATCTCACTGTATATGGCAAAAATGTGATGATTGGAAAGAACATGGAGTTATCGCCACTCAGTGTTGGCTGTCTTTACACTCCATGGTCAAATATCATATTCTTAGTCAACAAACGATATCTTCGGAGAAGAAAATAAATGCCAGCTAGTTTATGTAAGCACATACGAATGTTTGATGTGCGCTATGTGCGTACTCAGTAAGTCCTGTACTTAGCAGTGTGATTGGTGAGTGGATATTCTTAGGAAATTTATTAAGTAGATTTTGATGATACCATGTAAAACTTAAACTAGAAGTTGGCACCCCATTTTCCTTGTAATTTGTATTGTAATAGATAAAATGGAAAAGCCGAGTCAAGTCACTATGCCAAAGATTACAATAAGTCAATCATGGACTATGTGAAGACTCTCTTGTGTGTCAACCGAGTAATGCCATGAAGGAAGTCAAGGACTCGATCGAAAGAGAGTCGGAGTTAGAAACAAATGTAAGATGTGTCTCAAAGTCAACCCAAAGAGCCAAGTCTCAAGTTGAAATGACAATTGAGTTATCCAATGACCGAGCCGACTCAAGTCACCCTGGGGTACGCATACAACTTCTAATCAAGACAACCGACTTAGATCCGTTGATTAAAGTCAAGAATATTACTCAATATAGTAATACGTCAAAGTCATCGTCCAAAGTGTTAGTCCTGCACTTTGCAAAATGAATGAACCAATGGGAAACATCAAGCACCTTGTGTCGCACCTATATGTCACGAAGACATTTAATACGAGGAAGGGTCAACATCAAGGATCGCAGACCAAGACAAGCTAACGAACACAAGTGACATTTGAAATTAGCCTATCTCTTCAACGGGCAAAATTTCAAAATATGCACTATAAAAGGCCGAGGAAGTTATTGAGAAGAGGTTACTCTAACCACGAATAAGCAAGAAATATTCAAGCATTTAGCCCGCAATATTCTCATAATCATTCAAGCAATTTCAAGCCCGAAACTCGAAGAAATCGATCCAACACAAGTTGTGAAGGAAAGACAACTTCAAATCATGAAGAGGAAACTTTTGAAGAAATCAAAGGGGTCTACTTTCCAAGCTAGATTGTAGAAAGGTTCCGTGTCGAACCATTATCAAGTTTGTTGGAGGGCTTCGTGATCAAATCAAGAACTTGAGAAGTGAGTCAAGTAGCAAGGCAAATTTGCCTGGGTGAAAAAGCCGAGTCGCAAGAGAAGCCAACTGTGGTGATCAAGGTCTCTCTCCGGACTATTCACCGCTTTGTAAACCGATCCATTACATAGTGGATTCCTCCAGAGTTGGAGAAGAGAGGATTAGAAGAATTACCCCATCTTCGAACCTCTATAAAATATATGTGTCATTTACTTTCAGCAAATTTACTTTTCGGCATATTCATTTTATATCTGCTGATCATATTTGCAATCCAACCGGTGAATAACTAAGTGCTAAAAATCAACTCGTTTAAAACAAGCTAAAATCTAATCTAAGGGTGTTAAGTCTTCCGCCGTTAAAAACCAATCAGCCAAGTTAAGTATTTGGCTTGAAAGCTGAAGTTATACTATCAACAAACTTCTATCGAATCGCTGAGTGGGTAACTTAGCCGAAAAGCCAACTTAGTCGCCCATCAAGGACACAATCAAGCTGAGTCAACCCCGTTGAATTATTTTAAAACGACTAAATCAAAAATTTGGTAAGGTTATTTAACCCCTTTCTAAACCTTACTTTACACCCCTTGGGACCTACAAGTGGTATCAGAGCGGTTGGTTCATTGAGCCTTCCGCACTGGTTACTGAACTAGATCTCTATCTTTTCAAAAAGCGTCTTAAACACTTGTGTTTCAAAGTCTTTCATTTTTAAGCAAAGTTATTATCATGGAAGCAAATACAACCCCAAAAATTCTCTCTCTAGTTTTGCTCTCTGCCTCTCTAACGTTCTCTTTTTCTTCCCTCATTCTCTCCAGTGGAGAGGATGGGGGAACCCAACCCATACAATCCATTTTTGTGCTTTGTTTTCTAGTTTCCCTGCGTGGGAATGATAGTACCCCTTGTGGGATTTCAGTCTCCTTTCATGGGAGTGTTTTAGTTTCCCTTTGTGGGAATTTTTTTCTTGCTTTTTTCTTCAGATCCGATCGTTTTGGCACCAGATCTGACCGATCTGACTTCAGATCTGGTCATTTAGGTGTTTGATTGGCTACGTCGGGAGGTTTTTCATGGTTTACCAATAGAAGAAAATTACGCGAAGAAGTTGGATCCAGATTTAATGTTAAAAAGACAAAGAGTTTGTAATAAATTTGGAGCTACTAGCCTTTCATGGTGTTTTAGTTGCTTTTTTGGAACAATTCATCTTTGTATTTCTGTAATGTTTCTATTTGATGTATGTCTTTTCCCCCTTTGTTTTGTAGCCTATTTTGTTTTGGGATTTTCTTTTTGGGTTGTACCCATGGATTATCCCTCCCCCTAGTTTGAGATGTTTGCCTGAGGGCTTTGTAGCCAGTAGGCTTCGATTTGTAATTGTTTCTGTAAGTTTTCATTTATGAAATATTATTCTATCGTTTGATAAAACATTATCATGGAAGCAAATCTGACACGCATTCCTATGTTCACTGTCGAAGAAATTGATGATTGGAAAATTCACATGCAGGCTCATCTATCTGCATTACATGATGAAATGTGGCTTGTGATAAAGGATGTGCCACTGCAAATACTCAAAGTGAACACGGCTGTAAGAAGAGCAGCTGAATGAGAAGAAGATGCTGCTGAGGCTAGACCAACCATGGTTGAAAAACCAAGGACTGAGTGGACTAATGAGGACAGGAAGAGATACAACTTGGACAATGTGGCCAAGGACATACTCTACAAGACATTGGACAAAGCAATGTTCAATAAAGTCAAATCTTGCAAATCTGCAAAAGAAATCTGGAATAAACTGACTTTAATATGTGAAGGATCAGAACAAATTAAAGAAAATAAACTGTCTGTTGATGTTCAAAAATTTGAAAATTTCAAAATGCTTGCAGGTGAAACCTTGGATCAGCTGGATGCCAGATTAACTGAGATCACAAATGAGCTTTCAGCTCTTGGGAAGGAATATACACAAAAGGAAATGTGTATGAAGATCTTAAGAAGCCTCCTAGCTGAATGGGAAATAAAGGTTATGGCTCTGAGACATTCAATGGACCTCTCAAGAACATCCAACCATGAGCTATTCTCAGACCTCAAAGCCTATGAGTTTGAGCTGAGAAGAAAAGAGCAAGAGGAGACAGCTGCACTAATGGCTAGTGATGGAAAGAGAGTTGAACCCAAGGAAGCCATAGACCAGGAGGAAATTGCCCTGATGGTCAAAAGATTCAACAAGTTCTTTAATAAGAACTATAAAAAGAAATAAGGGTGATACCTCCAGAGACATTCACTCTTCCAAATCAAGGGAAGACAAAGCCACCCAAGAGAGTCGAGCATCAAAGGGTTGAATATCATAGAGCTGATAATCCAAGAATAGAAAGAGCTGATCAAAGAGCTGAGAACCCGTGTTGGAACTGCAGACAACCAGGACACTTTGTAGTTGACTGAAGAAGAAAGAAAAGTTTTCAGGGAAAGAAGACAAGAAAAGAAGAAAGCCATGTTAGCTGTTGAGACTGCTGAGACAGTCAAGTCCAAAGAAGCATAAGACTCATAAAGTAGTGACACAGACTACTGAAGTGATTCTGAGGAGGAGGCTATGATTTGCCTTATGGCTAAAGAACAAGATCAACCCGATCAAGAAGATGAGGTACACTCTAACACATCTCATTCAGATTCAAGTGATAGTGATTGTGATATACACACTTCATCACCCACTGATCTTTATGATTCATTAGGCAAAATGATGAAAGATTTCGAATACATAAAATCCTCACACACTATTCTAATTGAGGAGAACAACGAGCTTAAAAGCCAAAAGTCACAGTTGACTAAAGAGCTGAGTACTCTGAGTCATATAGCTGATGAGAACACTAAGCTGAAGGCTGAAAATGCAAAGATCACAACAGAGTTAGCTGCTATAGAGAAGATGGAAAAAGATCTCAAAAATGTGATTGCTTCATTTACAAAGGCATCCAAATCATTGGATGATCTTATTATGAGTTAAAAAGAATGTGGAGATAAGACAGGCATAAGATTTAATTCCTTTGTGCACAGTCAAACTCCAAGAGTGATTTTGGAAAAAGGATCTTCAAGTGATGAAGTATCTCAAAAATCCAAAACACCAAATGTTGCACCCACATTCACTCCAAAGCACAATCACAAACAAACTGGCCTCGGATACAAAGGAAAGGAAAAAACGGCCCGATTGAGTATGCTAAGAGGACAAACAGAAGAAGAAATCCAACCGAGTTCCTCAGTAAACTCCAAACAGAAAATACTCTGTGAAAAGCAAATAGAGCTACCAGAAACCCCAACAATTTCATCAGAGAAACACACATGAGGGGAATGGCAGAAACTATCCAAACTATGCTGATTGGAATAATGTGAAACATCAGCAAAGACCTATGGAATACAAACCAAAATGGCAAAGACCTAAACCTCAGCAAAGGTCATTCTAAAGGCAAAAGAGCTAGTATCAGCACACATACGCACCCAAACACTACACTCAGAAATACCACAACTACCCCAAGAAAGCAATTGCTAAAACACAAACACAGGCATACTGACAAAAGAGATAGTTGTATGAACCTAAAACCCCCAAGCAATATGCTAATGTGCACTTTGATTATGGCACTGATAGATGGCAACCTCTTAGAGTCAAGTCTTTTGGCTATAAGTTGGTTGGATTATCTTATAGCACTAACCCCTAGGACCCAGGCAAGTATGGGTACCTAAAAACTAATTTCCTTGATTGCAGGTTCAAGGAACAGTCGAGTACCAAGGAACCTGGTATATGAATAGTGGCTGTTCCAGATATATGACAAGAAACAAGAAAAACCTGTCAAGATTCAAGGAGATTAGAGGTGCAAAAGTCATATTTGGAGGGAATGAAGCTCTAGGGGAAATCAAAGGCACATGATCCATCAAGAAGAATGCATTGGAAATCACAGATGTTGCTTACGTTGAAGGCCTCAACTTCAATTTGTTAAGCATCATCCAACTCTGTGATAAAAGCTACAATATTGGATTCAACATGGGAGTGTGCCAGATCAAAGATGCAAAATCAAATGAAATAGTGCTGCAAGGATCAAGACATAAGAATATGTATGTGGTAGATTGGTCTACTGCTACACCAAGCACTTGTCTGTTAGCAAAGAGCACAGCCGAATCAAGTTGGTTGTGGCACAAAAAGCTGAGTCATCTGAATTTCAAGACAATCAACAAGCTTGCAAGGAGTCATCTTGTAGAAGGATTGCCAGACTTAGTGTACAAGAAAGAAAGTGTATGTGATGCATGCCACATGGGAAATCAAATAAAGTCTTCATTCAAGGATAAGCCAAGTCCTTCTTCAACAAGGATATTACATCTGTTGCATATGGATTTATTTGGTCCAAATAACCAAACAAAAGATAAGTGGGAAGAAATACACCCTAGTGGTGGTGGATGACTATTCAAGATATACATGGATAATCTTCATGTGTAAAAAGAAGGGAACTTTGCAGAAGTTACCACAACTAATGAAAAGAGTTCAAAATGAAAAGAGCCAAACCATTATAAAAATAAGATCTGACAGAGGAACTGAGTTTGTCAATGAGATAATAACTCAGTATTGTGTTGAAAATGGAATTGCTCATGAGTTATCAGCTGCAAGAACTCAACAGCAGAATGGAATGGCTGAAAGAAGGAATAGAACTCTCAAGGAAGCTGCAAGGACCATGTTAGCTGAAGCTGGATTGCCTAAGAGATTTTGGGCTGAAGCAATTAACACAGCATGTTATACTCAAAATAGATGCATGATCAACATGCAACTGACTAAGACTCCCTATGAGATTTGGACAGGGAGAAAGCCAAATGTTGGATATTTCAGGATATTTAGATGCAAATAATTCATCCATAACAATGGCAAAGATAATTTGAAGGCTTTTGATGCTAAAGCTGATAAAGGTATCTTTTTGGGATACTCAGCTGAGAGTAAAGCCTATAGAGTGTTGAACAAGAGGACTATGGTTACAGAAGAGTCTATCCATGTGGTTTTTGAGGAACCTAATGTAAATGGAGAAGATATTGAAGAGTTAGCTTATAAGTCGAATCACCCAATTATACGAAGAGTCCTTATGTTGAAGTCAAGTAAGATCACTCAACCTGGATGAAGATGAGATAGTCGAATCTCAAAGACACCGAAGTCTACAAAATAATGAAGATGAAAGAGTCGCTTCAAGACAAATCGAGACCATCCACCGAGTTAGTTATTGAAAATGTTAGAGATGACATAAGAACCGATCCGAGCACAAAGATGAAGTTATGTTAACTTGCTTTATTTCTCGATAGAGCCTAAAGATGTGTCTCAAGCATTGATGACACACATTGATTCAAGCTATGCAAGAAGAGCTGAATCAGTTTGAAAGAAACAAGGTATGGGAATTAGTGCAGAGGCCAACCCATCAAAATGTTATTGGCACAAAATGGGTTTCAGAAACAAGATGAATGAGGAAGGATCTGTTGTAAGAAATAAAACAAGATTGGTAGCCAAAGGGTATTGCCAAGAAGAGGGTACAAAATTTTGATGAAACCTTTGCTCCTGTTGCAAGATTGGAAGCAATAAGGATGTTTCTTGCTTATGTTGCACATAAGAACTTCACTCTGTATCAAATGGATATGAAGAGTGCATTTCTGAATGGACTATTAGAGGAAAAAGTCTATGTTGAACAACCTCCAGGTTTTGAGCAAAAAACTATTGGAGATAAGGTCTATAAGCTCAAGAAAGCACTATATGGACTGAACCAAGCACCAAGAGCATGATATGATACATTGTCTCAATTTCTAATTGACAATGGATTCACCAAAGGCAAAGTTGATAGAACACTCTTCCGAATTCAAGATGGAGAGAGTATACTGCTTGTTCAAATATATGTGGATGACATCATTTTTGGTTCCACAAATAAAGAATCGTGACAAGTTCTCAAACCTCATGCAAGGTAAATTTGAGATGAGCATGATGGGAGAGCCGACTTTCTTCCTAGGACTTCAAGTCAAGCAAATGAAGGATGAAACCTTCATAAGTCAAACAAAATATACCGTAGAGTTGATGAAGAAATTTGGTATGGAAGAGAAGTCTTCTCGTGTGAAAATTCCAATGAATACTTGACCAAGATGGACATGGATGCAGAGGGTCCCAAGGGGTGTGAGTAAGGTTTAGAAGGGAGGAGGTTAAATAAACCTTACCAACTTTTCGATTTTAGTCCTTTTAAAAATATAACAGAAAGTTAACTCAAACAATTGTCCTCGAGGGACAACTAAGTTGGTTATTCACTAAGTTAGCCACTCAAAAGACTCGATAGAACTATTGATAGAATAACTCGGTTGTTTAACCCGAACTTTAACTTGGCTCTATTGGTTTTATCCGCTAAGACTTAACACCCTTGATTTGTTTTAAGTTTGTTTTAACACTTGATTTTTAGCACATGGTTATTAATCGGTTGGATAGCAAATATGAGTTTTAACAAAGATATATGATATAAGTATGCGAAATGTAAATGTGCTAAAACTAAATGACACAGATAATTTTTATAGAGGTTCAAGATGGGGTAATTCTTCTAGTCCTCTCTTTTCCAACTCCTGGAGGAATCTACTATGTAACAGATCGCTTACAACGTGGTGAATAACCTAGATACGGCCTTGGTCACACGATGGCTTCTTTTGCGACTCGCCTTCTTCACAGGCGCTTGCCTTGCTACTTCAACTCACTTCTCAAGCTCTTGGATTTGATCACGTAGCCTCCAATAACTTGATATCGGTTCGACCTTGAACCTTCCTACGATCCCCTTGGAAAGTAGACCCTTTTAATTCTTCAAAAGTTTCCTCTTCAACAAGTTTGAAGTTGTCTTTCCTTCATAGCTTAGTGTTGGATTGATTTGTTTCGAGTTTTATGCTTGAGGATTTGCTTGAATATACTTGAGAATATTGCAGGTTAAATGCTTGAATATTGCTTGCTTGTTCGTGGTTCAGGTAACCTTTTTTCAGTAAAATTCCTCACCTTTTTATAGTGCACTTTGTAAATTTTGCCCTTTGAAGAGATATGCTAATTTCAAAAATCACTTGTGTTCGTTGGCTTGTCTTGTCTTCAGTCCTTGATGTTGACATTTCCTCGTATTAAATGTCTTGCAAAGATTAAAGCTTATCGACACATGGTGCGTTTTTCCCATTGGTATATTCCTTTTGCACATAATCGACTAACACTTTACTTCGACAACTCGCATATTACTATTCGAGTAACATTCTTGACTTTCATCAACGGATCTAACTCGGTTGTCTTGACTTGATCAGTTGTCTTTTAATCCCCAGTGACTTGAGTCACCCAGACTTTGGATGACTTAACTGTCACTTCAACTTGAGATTTGGCTTCCTTGAGTTGACTTGGTCGACTCTTCTCACAAATTCCTCACCGATTCTTCTTCTTCGGCTGAGTTCTTCACTTTCTTCATGGCCATACTTAGTCGATATACAACTAGAGTCTTCAATTTAGTCTTGATTGACTTCTTGTATTTCTTGGCATAACTAACTTGACTCAACTTTCTCACCCAATTTATTACAATAAAAGTTACAAGGAAAATGGGGAGCCAACTTCCTAGTTTAAGTTTTACATGGTATCATCAAAATCTACAAAATAAATTTCCTAACAATTTCCCCCTTTTTGATGATGCCAAAACTTAAATAAAGTCAACAAAACATAAACAACAAAGATACATATAGACAATGCAAGAACAAAAGAATGTATGCTTGAAATAGATCGTTTTATTGATCATAACATTTTTGTCCTTTACACATCCTGTTTACATTTGGTATCATAAAGATTCTTTATCATAGCAATATACAACTCTAAGCTAAGATACAAAAGTTCATACAAAGTGAAAAATTACAGAAAAGTTCACTAAGTATATTACAGAAGACTTACATGAGTGTATTTACATAAAAATACATGAAGGGGTTTGCAAAGAACACTTCAACGTCTTCGCTGCTTCCTTCGACTCTTCTTCTTCTCTAATTCTCTTCTTCTTCACTCTTCTTTTCTTCCTTTCTTAACTTCTTCCTTTTTCTTCTTTTCATAGGCCCGTTTCGAAGCATCATCTTTTTGCTTCCTCGCAAGCCATTCACGAGTTTGCCTCTCGTTTTCTTCTTCATGTCTTTTTACTGCCTCGACATTCTTCCTTTCAACTTCGAGGTTGGCTAATTGGTTGTATCTAGCCCAATAGATCAAGCCATTCTTGTCGTGGTCAACATATTCAACATCATTGGGTTTTGGTTGAGGTAGGGAACCTCTTCCGCCACCACTTGTTCTCGCTCGACTCACCGTCACCGACTCGACTCTTCCTTTGCCTCCGGGTGTGTATCGCACCGAGTCTTCTCGGCTAAAGTGGTCGCTGAAGATCACGCTTTCGATTCTTGACATAATGCCGACCATTTTCCCAAGACAAATCCCAGGCTTGAGCTAGAGCCATTCCTTGAAATAGCCTTCTCCGATTCGAGCGTTTTGAATTCTTCGACCGATCTAGGCTCGTTTATTATCGTGTATAACATCTTGATCTTTTCCGCTAGAATACCACCATATTGTTTCAAAGACTTCCGAACTCGAGCATCTTGCTTTTTAGAGAACTCCTCAAACCCTTCTTCAATAATTTTCCTTTTCTCTGCCATTGACATAGCAGAGTGCTCAATAGGTAGGGTTACAGGGAGTTTGCTCAGGATGGAGGCAGTAACATGACCTTGTTGGGGGGTTTCAACTATCATCAAAGTTAGATCCTTCGAACTTCCCCCTCAGCTGCTTTACTCTTCTTCTCAGCTGCATTTTTCTTCAGCTGTTCTTCTTTTGATCCCTTTTCGTCTTTTGATCCCTTTTCATCTTTTGATCCCTTGAGGAGCTCCTCTTCCCCCTTTTTGGCGTCATCAAAGGTGAGAGGGACTCCAAGGAACATGCCTCATGAGCATGAAATCTAGTCTCCTTATAGCCGAAGTTCTATTTGGAGTCGGCTGCGTCATATGCTGCTCGAAATTCTGAGTGAGTTGCCTTGGACTTGGTTGTCACCAACTTCATTTCAGCCATGAGTAGGCTGAATGTCATTCACAGCATTCTCAAGTCGTGGAATTTCTTTATTTTGAAATTGTTGCAGCAGCTCCATTTCAGTTTTGTGAGACTCATGTAACCTTTCGATGTATTCCTGCATCCTTTGCCGATCAAGGTGTTGTCGCCTCCCGGACAAGCATTCTTCCATATAGTGCCTTGAAATAATGAACTTGCTCGAGTCGCATGGCAACATTGCTGAGACCACTCCCTAATCCGTACCACGATCCCTCTCAAGTCTGCTGTGAGAGTGGCATCCCTATTGTCCAGTCTTAGGTCCAGTGAGGCCTGGTGTCATTCGATCTTCTCAATCTCCTCACAAATCTTCTTGAAGACCTCACGGATCTCGCTTGTCTCACTTGATTCAGTGGGTGCCATTTTGCATCGAAGTCAAAATCTAGCACAATTGTGTCGGTAGGAATTATGGGATCTTCTCGACGGCGGTGAACCTTCTTTGTTCAAAGAAATGCCTCTTCTTCTAGCTCGGCAGATTTTTGTGAATGGAAACATCTCTTGAAAGGCATCATTGCGCGCATAATGGATGGTCTCGCGTTTTGTGCCTGTGATGACTCGGCTTTGTTTGCCTCGGCACCAAGGGAGTTGCATCGGCATCTGTCATAGGCCGCGAGCTGCGACGGAGCTGGTGGAGTCGTTCTCGCTGCACTAAGGAGCCTCGCGCAGATGACCTGTTCCAACTGGGCTTGTGGAATGTGTTGCCCAACTGACGAGCCTCACTGCCTAAACAACCCTGACTCGAGATTTCTCTAAATGAATTACCTGTTCCTCCGTATCATCAAGCATCATCGGATGATGATGAGACTTGTGGAGTTGGCTCATCATCAAAGTTGAATCTCATAGGAGCCGTCTTTTCACTGACGTGGCTCTGAGATTTTTTAGCATCCTCTTTGACTGGAGTAGACTCAGCTTCATCTTCTGATCCCAAAAAGGATGTGTCTATGTGTTCCTGGGAATCATGAAGTGCGCTTATTTCCTGTCGCATCAAGCCCGCTGTCAGGAGGAAATGTTCTGAGCTTCTTGACTGGGCCCCAAGGAAGTCTCAACCTCCTCGGGCCTTCAATACCCCCAAACTCAACTCAAGCGAGGCATTCATGTTCCTTCGACAGCCTCAACCTGTCTTAGGGTCTTCTACATTCCCTTTGATGTAGTCGTCTTAGAGTCTTCGACCATGGCCATAGAATTCTCAACTCCTTGGATTGCACTTTCACCGCCTGAGTGTTAACTCCCGAGGCATCACCATCCTCGTGCCTCGACCGTAAGAACAAGATCATTGGCCTTCAAAGCGGTGTGACCTGACACTCAATTGTCCGAGCCACAATGTCACTCTGAGGTTCTTTTTTTTTTTTTTCTATTTCGCCTCCTTGCTTCATGGTTGAGTCTTCCACAAAGATCATCCAACCCCGTTGTGGTGGAGAGAGTTTCCCCTTAGGTGGCTCACCACCGAGTGATCGATAATGGGGTCACTTTGCTCGACTTGCAGATTTTTCCTTTGAGTGCTCGGCCGCCGGGGTAGGTGGTAACACACCTTCTTCGGGGTTGGCTCAACTTGGGTCCCCGATTTCCCGCCATCGCCGGTGCCCTTGATCCAACCTCGAGTGTACATGGGACGTGGGCAAAGCAACAACCGATGCAATGTGTCTTTGTGCCACTCCGAGGTTCGATTTGTAGGAGAGATTGAGACGATTCTCCTGGCCCTTCGAGTAATTACTGCTCGTGAATTTGTCTTGATTCCCTTAGAGTCTCATTTGTATAGTGAACTTCTCATTTTGCAACAATGATATCCATTTCTTCGTCACTCTCGAGAGTACATCAAGATGTGGGTGAGTGTGCTCATGAGAGCCAAAGAACTCACACATCTTAGATTTCTCTAATGCTCGAGCTTCCTCGATCGCTTTTCTTTTTCTTCCTCCTTAATGATTCGAAGGATGTCCATACGCTTTTCCTCATCAAGGGCCTATCGAACAGTGTCAACGCCAAGAATCGCAACAATTCCTCTTCTTCCTCTATAATCTCGGGGTTAGTGAATTGTACCCTTGAGTGATCTAGCTTCCATGCCCTCCATTCCCGAACGGCGCTGGATGTCCGGATAAACCGGGAGTACATGATTAGGTCATCATCATCATATTCTCCTTCTCCGCCGCTTTAATGGGAGGCAAGAGACCTTGCTCTTCCTCGAATTCAGCAAAAGATTTGTTTCAGGAGAGACAACCTTTTCAACAAGAGGCTCGGTTGTCTTAGTCGCTTCTTCTTCCTCAATCTTTTTCGCAAACTGGGTCTTCGGCCGATCTGTTGATCATCATCGCCAGACCGGTGGTTTCATCAATCACTGAGACTCGCTTTCTTCTTGATTTCCAACAATCTCGTCTTTCCTTCTCCAATTTGAGTGGCGGACTCACGGCCTTCTTCAAGGTCGGAGTTCCTTACCAACCTCTTTTTTTCTTGGCCGAACCGAGGGGACATCCGGTTCGATGCATTTGATTTGTCTGCGTGGCTTGAGTACCCTTCTTAGAAGGAGCGCCTTCTCGACTTGGCGCTTCTTTTCTTCACGACATAGAAGGAATTAAGGGTTCCTTCTCGCCTCATCTGGGAGAGCAGAGCCTCACGCTCGGGCAGGTGACTCGGCTGCATGGGCGGGGGACTCTCTACTGCAGAGAACAGTGTGCTTTTTTTTCTTAGTCAATGCAGGGGCAACTTTTTTGCTCCAGTCAGCAGGGGCGCCTTTCTTCTTCGGGGAAGGGTAGCAATTGTGTCTTCTGGTCATTTGATTCCCCTCACTCGTATCCGTCTTCTTTGCATGGGCTCTTCTTCCGCACCTGAGAGGTTTGCCCTAAACATCCTTTTGTTTACATGGAAGGGTTTGCCATGTCGAAGAGCAATACCCTTCACTTCCCAAAGAAATGGCCAATCACAAGGCCATATCCTAGTGAGCATCCAAAAGACCCATCCTCCTTAAAGGTCTTGTTCATCACGTTAGCTCGCGATGCAGTAGTGCTGTAGACGAACTCAGCCCAGTTGACCTTCTTGCCCTGCATGATCACAGCCATGACGACCAGCTTTGTCTTAGACCGCTGATTGAAGCTGCCAAACTTCATGTCGACGCATTTGGAGACGACATCCATCAGCTTGCGATAGTCGTCCTTCAACAATTTCTTGTCAGCTGTGTAGACCACCTTAGCAGCACACTCGGCTTTGGCTACTTCCTTTCATGAAGCAACGAAGTCAACATTAGCTCCGAATATCTCCTTCATGTCTTCCGACGGCAATAAGTAGTGCTCAACAAGGTCCTTTGCACTGAATTTTATGTCCTTGATGTGGACAGAAGACTTGATTCCTTCGTCCTGCACTTCTGCGTTAACATAAAACATTGCTACCTCCTCAAGATAGGTATGCGAGTATTCCAAGGTCAGAAAAGCCTTGAGACCTGACTTTTCTAACATCTCCCCTATTTTCAGAACAAGGGTTTCATAAGCACCCTGTTTCACCATTCCTTCGAAATCCACTGAAGACCCTGAGTGGATTTTCTTCGAGAACTTAACATAGTCTAACTTTGGTGCCATTTCCAGAAACTTTTACCGATTGAAAAGCTAGAAACTTGCTTGAGAGAACTTAGGGTTTTAGAGAGAAAAGCTTTGCTTTGCTTTGAAGATGAAAAGTTTCCGTAATGAGAGAGAAAATTAAAATCCGTATATAAAGGTTATGAAAGGACATGTCTTCGGATTTTGAATTTTTGATCGAGATCAACGGCTCAGATTGAGACGTCAAAACCGCATCTAATTCATCGCATTTAATGCAACATCATTTATATACAATCATATGCTTATTGTGCAGCTTTTACTGTGACCGTCATTATTACGCTGACGCATCCTTAAAAATATTCCCGCTCATTTAAAACAACTGTGTTTTTGTCACTTAGCTCATAAATGGTTCAGCTTATATCCAACGTGACTTAACTTTGCTTCCCTCTTCTCATTAAGCGACTCAGCTGTCAGCTAACTCGATACAGTTAACTCCTCGATAATGCTGTTTCACTTGGCTGAAGTGTGAAACTTGCTCAGCTCTTATTTTCTCATCTTCTTTCTCTGCTGCTTGAGTCTTTTGAGTTTCAACTTAGCTCAATTAACCCTAGCTCATTCTCGAGCTCTTCAAATCTTGATTCACATAGAGGCTTAGTGAATATATCAGCTAACTGCTTATCAATTGAGATGTATTCCAAGGTGATGTCTTTCTTTTCAACATGATCTCTTATGAAATGATATCTAACAACAATGTGCTTTGTTCTTGAATGCAACACATGATTTTGAGTGATTGCAATAGCACTAGTGTTATCACACATAATTGGAATCTCTTTTCTTCAATCTCATAATCTCTCGGTTGTTGTCTCATCCATAAGACTTGGGCACAATAGTTGTTTGACTGCTATGTACTGCCTTTACTGTGGATGTGGCAATTGAGTTTTGTTTCTTACTGAACCAAGAAACCCATCTATTTCCAAGCATTTGGCATGTACCTGAAGTAATCTTTTCATCGACTCTACATCCAAAGATACCGAAGTCCGAGTAACCAATAAGCTTGAATCCACTTTGCTTTGGATACCATAAGCTAACTTCCTGGCATCCCTTCAAATATCCTAGGATTTTCTTAGCTACAGTCATGTGGCTCTCCTTTGGTGCAGATTGAAATCTTGCACACACCTACTGCAAAGGTGATGTCTGGCCTACTTGCTGTTAGATAAAGCAATGATCCAATGAGTGCTCTATATCTTGTTTGATCTACAACTGTGCCATATGCATCCATGTCCATCTTGACTGATGTGTTCATTGGAATTTTCACAGAAGACTTTTCTGCCATACCAAATTTCTTCATTAAATCTCTGTTGTACTTTGTTTGACTTATGAAGGTTCCATCCTTCAATTGCTTGACTTCAAGTCCTAAGAAGAAAATCAGCTCTCCCATCATGCTCATCTCAAATTTACATTGCATGAGGTTTGAGAACTTATCACACAGCTCTTTGTTTGTGGATCCAAAAATGATGCCATCCTCATATATTTGAACAAGCAGTATACTCTCTCCATCTTGAATTCTGAAGAGTGTTCTGTCAACTTTGCCTTTGGTGAATCCATTGTCGCTTAGAAATTGAGACAATGTATCATACCATGCTCTCTGCTTGTTTCACCATATAATGCTTTCTTGAGCTTATATACCTTATCTCCAATAGTTTTCTGCTCAAAACCTGGAGGTTGTTCAACATAGACTTATTCCTCTAATAGACCATTTAGAAATGCACTCTTCACATCCATTTGATACACAAAGTGAAGTTCTTATGTGCAACATAGGCAAGAAACATCCTTATTGCTTCCAATCTTGCAACAGAGCAAAGGTTTCATCAAAATCTATACCTCTTCTTGGCAATACCCTTTGGCTTCCAATCTTGCTTTGTTTCTTACAAATGAGATCCTTCCTCATTCATCTTGTTTCAAAACCCATTTTGTGCCAATAACATTTTGGTGGGTTGGCCTCCGCACTAATTCCCATACTTTGTTTTTTTCAAACCGATTCACTCTTCTTCTGCATGGCTTGAATCCAATGTGTGTCATCCAATGCTTGAGACACATCTTTAGGCTCTATTTGGGAAATAAAATCAAGTGAACATTGCTTCATGCTGTGCTTTGGATCTGGTTCTTATGCCATCTCTAATATCTCCAATAACTAACTCTGGTGGATGGTCTCTAAGCCATCTCACATCAGGTTGGAGTAAGTCTGATGGATTCAGCTGCCTCGTAGCTAAGTTGTCTTGAACAACTCTTTCATCTTCATTCAGCTGTAGATTTTCCAGTTGTCTTTGAGATTCAGCAATCTCATCTTCATCCGGGTTGCTTGCTCTCACTTCAGCTTCAACATAAGGACTCTTCTGTATTGTTGGTTGATTCAGCTTATCAGCTAACTCTTCAATGTCTTCTCCATTCACATTAGGTTCATCAAAAACCACATGGATAGACTCTTCTGTGACCACATTCCTCTTGTTCAACACTCTACATGCTTTGCTCTCAGCTAAGTATCCCAAAAAGATACCTTCATCAACTTTAGCATCAAAAGCCTTTTAATTTTCTTTGTCATTGTTATGGATGAAGCATTTATATCCAAATATCCTAAAATATCCAACATTTGGCTTTCTCCATGTCCAAATCTCATAGGGAGTCTTAGTTAATTGCCTATTTATCATGCATCTATTTTGAGTATAGCATGCTGTGTTAATGGCTTCAGCCCAAAATCTCTTAGGCACTCCAGCTTCAGCTAACATGGTCTTTGCAGTTTCCTTGAGAGTTTTGTTCTTTCTTTCAGCTACTCCATTCTGCTGTGGAGTTCTTGCTGCAGATAACTCATGAGCAATTCTATTTTCAACACAATACTGAGTTATTATCCCATTGACAAACTCAGTTTCTTTGTCAGACCTTATCTTTATAATGGTTTGGCTCTTTTCATTTTGAACTATTTTCATCAGCTAAGGTAACTTCGCAAAGTTTCTTCTTTTTGCACATGAAGATTGTGCATGTATATCTTGAATAGTCATCTACCACCACCAAGGTGTATTTCTTTCCACTTATGTTTGGGCTGGTTCAATCGACCAAATAGATCCATATGCAAATGCCGGATGTAATATCCTTGTTGAAGAAGGACTTGCTTATCCTTGAATGAGGATTTTATTTGCTTTCCGATCCGCATGCATCACATACACTTTCCTTCTTGTACAATCGAGTCTAGCAATCCTTCTACAAGATGACTCCTTGCAAGCTTGTTGATTGTCTTGAAGTTCGAGATGACTCGACTTCTTGTGCCACAACCAACTTGATTCTGTGCTCTTTTGCTAACAAACAGTCTTGGTGTAGCAAGAGACCAATCTACCACATACATATTCTTCTCGTTTTGATCTTTGCAACACTATTTCATTTGATTCAAAGATCTTTGATCCGCTACACTCCATATTGAATCCAACATTGTAGCCGCTTGTCACAGAGTTGGATCGATGCTTAACAAGTTGAAGTTGAGGCCTTCAACATAAGCAACATCTGTGATTTCCAATCCATTCTTCTTGATAGATCATGTGCCTTTGATTTCCCCTGAGCTTCATTTCCTCCAAATATGACTTTTGCACCTTTAATCTCCTTTGAATTTTGACATTTTTCTAATTTCTGTCATATGTCCGAAATGACCACTATCCATGTACCAGGTTCCTTGGCTCTCAACCGCTCCTTGAACCCGCAATCAAGGAAATTAGTTTTTAGGTACCCATACTTGCCTGGTCCCGAGGGGTTAGTGCTATAAGATGATCCAACCAACCTATAGCCAAAGGACTTGACTCTAAGAGGTTGCCATCTATCGATTGCCATAATCATAGTGCACATTAGCAAATTGCTTGGGGTTTTTAGGTTCATACAAATTTGTCTCTTTTGTCTCGTATGCATGTGTGTTTGTTTTAGCAATTATTTTCTTGGGATAGTTGTGATAATTCTGAGTGTAGTGCTTGGGTGCATATGTGTGCTGATAGTAGCTCTTTTGCCTTTGGAATGACCTTTGCTGAGTTTTTGGTCTTCGCCATCTATGCTTGTATTCCACAGGTCTTTCTTTGATGTTTCACATTATTCCAATCAACATAGTTTGGATAGTTTCTACCATTCCCATCATGTGTGTTTCTTTGATGAAACTTCTGGGGTTTTTGATAGCTCTGTTTGCTTTTCAAAGAGTATTTTCTGTTTGGAGTTTGCTGAGGAACTCGGCTGGATTTCTTCTCAGCTGTCCTCTCGGATACTCAACTCGGCCGCTTTGTTTCGTTTCCCTTTATATCCAAGGCCAGTTTGTTTGTGATTGTGCTTAGGAGTGAATGTGGGTGCAACATTTGGTGTTTTGGATTTTTGAGATGCTTCATTGCTTGAAGATCCTTTTTCCAAAATCACTCTTGGAGTTTGACTGTGCACAAAGGAATTAAATCATATACCTATCTTATCTCCACATTGTTTTTGACTCATGATAAGATAATCCAATGATTTGGATGCCTTTGTAAATGAGGCAATCATATTTTTGAGATCTTTTTCCCTCTTTTCTATAGAAGCTATCTCTCATTATGATCTTGGCATTCTCAAATTGACTTAGTGTTCTCATCCGGTATGTGAATCGAGTACTCACTCTCTTTAGTACACCGTGAGTTTGGCTTTTTAAGTTGGTTGTTTTCCTCATTTAGAATTGTGTGTGAGGATTTTATGTATTCAAAATCTTTCATCATTTTGCCTAATGAATCATAAAGATCAGTGGGTGATGAAGTATGTGTATCACAATCACTATCACTTGAATCAAAATGAGATGAGTTAGAGTGTACCTCATCTTCTTGATCTGGTTGATCTTGTTCTTTAGCATAAGGCATATCATAGCCTCTTCCTCAGAGTCACTTGAGTAGTCAGCTTCACTACTCTCTGAGTCTGCTGCTTCTTTAGACTTGGCTGTCTCAGCAGTGTCAGCAGCCAACATGGCTTTCTTCTTTTCCTGTCTTCTCTCACTGAAGACCTTTCTTTCCTCTTCATTCCTATATTTGTTGACTGGTGGATAGGAACAATCAATTGCAAAGTGTCCTGGTTGTCTGCAGTTCCAACACAGGTTCTCAGCTCTTTGATCAACTCTTTCTGTTCTTGGGTTATCAACTCTCTGATATTCAACCCTTTGATGCTCAGCTCACTTGGGTGGCCTATCTTCCCTTGATTTAGAGGGTGCTGAATGTCTCCTGGAGGATTCACCTTTATTTATTTTATAGTTCTTATTGAAGAACTTGTTGAATCTTTTAACCATTAGGGCAATTTCTTTCTGGTCTATGGCTTCCTTGGGTTCAACTCTCTTTCCATCCTTGGCCATCAGTGCAGCTGTCTTGGGTACAACTGTCTCCTCTTGCTCTTTTCTTCTGAGCTCAAACTCATAGGCTTTGAGGCCTGAGAATAGCTCATGGTTAGATGTTCTTGAGAGGTCCATTGAATTTTTCAGGGCCATAGTCTTCATTTCCCATTCAGCTGGGAGGCTCCTTAAGATCTTCATACACATCTCCTTTTGTGTGTATTCCTTCCCAAGAGCTGAAAGCTCATTTGTGATTTCAGTGAATCTTGCATCCAGCTGATCCATGGTTTCACTTGAAAGCATTTTGAAATTTTCAAATTTTTGAATAGCAACAGACAATTTGTTTTCTTTAATTTGTTCTAATCCTTCACAAATTAAAGTTAGTTTATTCTAGATTTCTTTTGCAGATTTGCAAGATTTGACTTTATTGAACATTGCTTTGTCCAATGTCTTGTAGAGTATGTCCTTGGCCATATTGTCCAAGTTATATCTCTTCCTATCTTCATTTGTCCACTCAGTTCTTGGTTTTTCAACCATGGCTGGTCTTGCTTCAAAGGCAGCGAGCTTCTTCTTCTCCTTCAAATTGCACTTTTCTTCTACAAAATGTGTTCACTTTCAATATTTGCAGTGGCCCATCCTGTATCACAAGCCACATTTCATCATTTAAAGCAGATAGATGAGCCTGCATACAAATTTTTCAATCATCAAATTCTTCAATAGTGAACATAGGAATGTGTGTTAGATTTGCTTCGATGATAATAACTTTGCTTAAAATGAAAGATTTTGAAAATCCAAGTGTTTAAAACCTTTTTGAAAAGATAGAGATCTAGTTCAGTAACTAGTGCGGAAGGCTCAATGAACCAACCGCTCTGATACCACTTGTAGGATCCAAGGGGTGTGAGTAAGGTTTAGAAGGGAGGGGGTTGAATAAACCTTACCAACTTTTCGATTTTAGTCCTTTTAAAAAATATAACAGAGTTAAATCAAACAGTTGTGTCCTTGAGGGACATCTAAGTTGGTTATTCAGCTAAGTTAGCCACTCAACAGACTCGATAGAGCTGTTGATAGAATAACTCGGTTGTTTAACCTGAACTTTAACTTGGTTGTATTGGTTTTATCAGCGGAAGACTTAACACCCTTGATTTGTTTTAAGTTTGTTTTAACACTTGATTTTTAGCACATGGTTATTAATCAGTTGGATAGCAAATATGAGTTTTAACAGCAGATATGATATAAGTATGTAGAAATGTAAATGTGCTGAAAAATAAATGACACAGATAATTTTTATAGAAGTTCGAAGATGGGGTAATTCTTCTAGTCCTCTCTTCTCCAACTCCTGGAGGAATCCACTATGTAACAGATAAGTTTACAACGTGGTGAACAGTCTAGAGACAGCCTTGGTCACACTGCTGGCTTCTCTTTGCGACTTCAGTTCTTCATAGGGGCGTGCGCTTTGCTACTTTGACTCACTTCTCAAGCTCTTGGATTTGATCACGTAGCCCTCCAATAACTTGATACTGGTTCGACTTGAACCTTCCTACAATCCCCTTGGAAAGTAGACCCTTTTTGATACTTCAAAAGTTTCCTCTTCAACAGGTTTGAAGTTATTTTTCCTTCACAGCTTAGTGTTGGATTGATTTTCTTCTAGTTTTAGGCTTGAGGATTTGTTTGAATATACTTGAGAATATTGCATGTTAAATGCTTGAATATTTCTTGCTTGTTCGTGGTTCAGGTAACCTTTTCTCAGTAAAATTCCTCATCCTTTTATAGTGCACTTTTGAAATTTTGCCCGTTGATGAGATAAGCTAATCAAAAGTCACTTGTGTTCGTTGGCTTGTCTTGTCTGCAGTCCTTGATGTTGACATTTCCTCGTATTAAATGTCTTGCAGCATTGCAGCTTATCTAACACATGGTGCAGTGTTTCCCATTGGTTTATTCCTTTTGCACATAATTGGGACTAACATATTACTTCTGATAACTCTGGCATGTTACTATTCTGAATAACATTCTTGACTTTCATCAACGGATCTAACTCAGTTGTCTTAAATTGACTGCTGTCTTTTAATCCCCAGGTGACTTGAGTCAGCTCCAGACTTTGGATGACTTAACTGTCACTTCAACTTGAGACTTGGCTTCCTTGAGTTGACTTGACTGACTCTTCTCACAGCTGTTCCTCAGCTGATTCTTCTTCAGTCGAGTTCTTCACTTTCTTCATGGCCATACTCAGCTGATATACATCGGAGTTTCTATTTACTCTTCTACTTCTTATATTTCTTAGCATAGCTGACTTGACTCAGCTTTCTCAACCCAATTTATTACAATACAAATTACAAGGAAAATGGGGAGCCAACTTTCTAGTTTAAGTTTTACATGGTATCATCAAAATCTACAAAATAAATTTCCTAACACAAAGCTGTTGATCAAACCACATATGGAGCACTCATTGGATCATTGCTCTATCTAACAGCAAGCGGGCCAGACATCACCTTTGCAGTAGGTGTATGTGCAAGATTTCAATCTGCACCAAAGGAGAGCCACATGACTGCAACTAAGAGAATCCTAAGATATTTGAAGGGATGCCAGGAAGTTGGCTTATGGTATCCAAAGGAGGTGGATTCAAGCGATTGGTTACTCGGGATCGAGACTATGCTAGATGTAGAGTTGACGGAAGAGTACCACAGTACATGTCAAATGCTCGAATAGATTGGTTTCTTGGTTCGAAGAAACAAAATTCAATTGCCACATCCACGATTGAAGCAGAGTACATAGTCAAGGGCAATTGTTGTGCCCAAGCCTTATGGATGAGACAACGGCTGAGAGATTATGATATTGAAGAAAGAGAAATTCCAATTATGTGTGATAACACTAGTGCTATTGCAATCACTCAGAATCCTGTGTTGCATTCAAGAACAAAGCACATTGATGTCAGATATCATTTCATAAGAGATCATGTTGAAAAGAAAGACATCAACTTGGAATACATCTCAACTGTTAAACAGTTAGACGATATATTCACAAGGCCTCTATGTGAATCTAGGTTTGAAGAGCTCAAGAATGGGTTAGGGTTAATTGTGTTTGATAAATGGTTTTATCATGATTTTGATGATTTTGTTTTTATACCAAAACAATGGTTTTAAAGGTTGTCCAAATACTCCTAAATGATTTAAAATGGTTTTAATATTTTCCGGAGTATTTCCTCAAGTCTATTTTCGATAATATTGGACAACACTTTCAATGATTTTATGTCAATGGGTTTTTACATTGAAACTATGTTTCTAAATGTTGTCCTAATACTCCCGATTGGTCTAAAAAGCTTTTACTATTTTTCGGAGTATTTATTGGAATTTATATCGGACAACACTTTTTGTGTTAATGTGTTATTTCATCAAAACTATATTTCTAATGTTGTCCTAAATACTCCCGATCGGTTTAAAATGTTTTTACGAATTTTTCGGAGTATTTCTTGAGGTTTATTTTCGACAAAAATTGGACAACATTTCATTTAGGAGGTCGACCGGTCGACCAAAGGGCGACTGGTACCTGAAGAGATGACAGAACTCGCTGTATCTCAAAAATGTTGAAGGGTGACCGGTCCCTATGGGGGGCGACCGGTCGGACCCCACCTGGACCGGTCAACCAGTGTAAAATTTACTGTGTTCTTTTTCCAATCTTATCGGTCATGCGCGACGGTCGCTCTCTAGTTTGACAAAAAATTCTAACCGTTGTGCAAAGAGAACTTTTCCCTAATTTGTGGGATTGATTTCTAACAACTATAATCTTGATTTTAATTGCAATTTTTGTAGATATCGATTCCAAGAGGAGTCTATCAACTATCTATCATCTCCTATAAATAGAGGAAGATTTGAAGCACAACAACAAGAGAGAAAACTACAACACAACAAGATACACTCAAGAATACACTTGTTCTTACATTGTCTTATTTCTTGTTGTAATTTGCCTAGCTATTCACTTTCACATCCTTGAGGTCTAGGCTATTCTTGATTACACTTGCACTCTATTGTATAATTCATTATCGAGTTGTAATCTTGAATTTTTGTTATCATTCAACACAAGATATCCTTGTGAGTGTTCTTGTGGTAAGAACACACTTGGGTGATCTAGGTGTTAGGTGTAAGAAGATTGTGGTAATCTTCTTGTTGAGGTGTTGAAGAATTTGGTATTCTTCAAGGTTGAAGATTGTGGTAATCTTCACAAGGTGCCGTTGGAGATTGTGTTAATCTTCAAGAAGAGATTGTGGTAATCTCAAAGGTGGTGTTGAAGAAGAGTGTGGTGCTCTTCAAGGTGTTGTTGTAAGTTGGTGTTGTATTAATTTTGGTAATTAATAAAATCTTTTTTCTTTTTGAAATCCATCCCGGATATACTGGGGTGGTAGAGGATTAGGCCCTAGGTGGGTTGAACCTCTATAAATCGACGTGTGTTGTTTACATTCCGCACCTAAATTATTGTCTTTGAGCTTTCGGTTTGAAAAAGAGGGTAAAATCGAAAAGATGGAGATAATCTATTCACCCCCCATCTAGAATATCGTAGCCGCTTGGACTTACAAGTGGTATCAGAGTTAAACTCTTTGGCAAGCTCGTTTCACATCGTGAGTGAAGAGGAACGATCGTCGGCTACGAACGAAGCTCATCTTACCGGCACCTCCACCACCAAGCCACCACTATTTTATTCCAAAAATTTTATATTTTGGAAAGAAAGAATGGATGTTATTTACAAAGTTGCGGGTTCGATATTTGGAACATCGTCATAAATGGAGAATCCATTCCGATGAAAGACACACTACACACCTCCAAAGGCCTCAAAGAGCTCAATGATGAAGAGAAGAAAATCATCTCCTTAAATGGTAAAGCTCTCAATATTTTATATTATTCACTTACTAATTTGGAATTTGTTCATATCATAGGAATTCGATCGGCTCAAGGAGTATGGCAAAAATTAGAAGCCATTCATGAAGTATATGCCAATGATAGGAGCAACTTAAAAGCATCTACTTCTCAAAGGGATACAATGTCAAATCTAAGGAACAAGCCTCTTGCAACTTCCAACTATGAAGAAGTTGAACATTGTCTTATGGGCATCGAAGAAGAAACGAGGTATGTCTTAAACCTCTACTTCTTATGATATTGTTATTCAAAATAATTATAGTGATTTGCAAAATGATTTTGATGATCTTCAAAATGAATTCCAAGATTTACTAGTTAAGTACAAAAATTTGAAAAAGAAATTCAATGTTTTGAAAAATGAAAAGGATAGTTTATTTACTTCCTATGAATCACTATCATGTGCTCACACCACCACACTTGACAAGGTTAGAAACCTTGAAAAACAAAATAGTACTCTTGTTGAGGATATGAATTGCATGAAAAATGATTTATCAAAATCAAACTTGAGTACCAATAAATTGCCCAATATTGTGAATGTTAATGATTGTGATAATTTGAAGAGTAAACTTGATCATGAGCCTAATGTATAAATCATATGAAAAGGAATCGAGTTCCTATGCATATTAGTGATGTTACTTGCTTTTATTGTGGTAAGAAGGGTCATACGGTAAATACTTGTCGGGCTAGAAATAGCTCTAATTATTGTTGGAGACCTAAAAGTCTCAAGAATAATCCCAAAGGACCCAAGAACTTGAGGGTACCACAAAACAATGTCATTTTAGGTACCCGGCAGATTAATAATCGAAGAAAATTCATGCCGCAAAGGAGACATCAAATGAACATCTCATTTGATCAAAGAAGGAGAAAACATTTTCAACAAAGTAAATTTCCAAGAAGAAGATATAATCAAAAATGGGAAGTACACAATCCTTGGAAATGGCAAAGACATCATCAACAAGATGATTTTTCAAGAGAAGGACACTTTCAAAAATGGGAAGGCCACAATGCTTGGAAATGGAGCAATTGGAGAAACCATCATCAACATGAAGATTTTCAAACGGGAAGATATCATCAACAATGGGAAAGACACAACCCATGGAAATGGCGAAATTGGTAAACCGTATCTCCCTATTTACATATGCATTTTATTTGTGTTTAAATTGCAAAATGAGTTTTAAAATTTATAAGGTCCTCAATAAATATTTGTGTTTTTAAAATCCTTTGAAAATGAGACCTTACATGTTGTTTTTAAACTCTTATGGATTTCTATAGCATTAGTATTTTTATTGTGATATCTCTTATTACTTGGCCTACACTTGTGCTATTATATCTTGTGCAAAATTTGTTTAAAGTATTGTGTAGGACTCATATATATTCACAAATGGCTATCTACGTCATAATATGTCAAAAGTGACATAAACTATCGAGGTACGCTCATCATTGGTATTTATCTTATAGACTCGATATATTTTTGTCATATACCTATGTGCTTATACAAGTGCCATTAAGAGGATGTTTTGATTTTTGAAAAGGCATTATTTGACATAGCTTGTTTTATCCAAGATTTGTAAAGGATTATATTTTGTTTTGATAAAACAATTGATCTACAAAGTTATGCATTTTATTGCACATATAAATGCCACTATTCTTGGATACTTATGTCAAACCTCTTGTTCATATGATTCTTGTAAATGAGGTCTCAACTATGTGCTCTCTTATTGTCAAATTTCAAAAGAGACCTTATGTAGCTTTCTTAAGCTTATTTGAACTTGAATGATTTATTAGACTCTTGATGATGCATAGTATGTGGTGCTTAAAATAGTGTATCTATTATTCGATATTACTATGCTCGTGTGCAAAATATCTTGTTAAGATTTTGCAGAAATTTGTGATATTTCGCAACAAGTTTGATGAACAAGACAAGGTTAGTAGCTCAATGATATTGTCAAGAAGAAGGTAATGATTTTGATGTAATATTTGCACTCATAGCACATTTAGAAGTTATTTGCACTTTATTTGCCCATTCTTGTTTTGAGAAAATTTCAAGCTTTACCAAATGGACGTTAAATCCAATTTTCTAAACGGTTTTATTCAATAGAAGTCTATCGGAGTTTAAAATTTTTAGGCCAAATGATTTTTATAAAAAGGCCTTGAACGGTTGATACAAGTACCCCGTATATGGTTTGATAGACTTAGCTATTTTTGCAAAATAATTTTACAAAAGGTAAAGTTGATTCTACACTTCTTGTTTTGGAAAAGGGCAAGATTGTTTACTTGTGCAAATTTATGTTGATAATATTTTTTGTGCTACTAATGAATATTTGTGCAAAATATTTTTTCAAGTCAATGCAAGGTGAACCTAAGATGATCATGATGAGGGAAGCTCAAATTTGATCATTGGAATTCAAGTTCAACAATGCCAAGAAGGTGATTATATTCCACACTCAAAAGAAGAAGTGAGGCATTGAAGAAGAAAGAACCATTTCAACCTATATGGCCACAAATGCGAAAATTGATAAAAGGTTGAAGTAGGCATGTTGATTGACAAACAAATTCGAGGTATGTTCATCTTCATTTATTACTCCTTAGACTCGACATTTTATATGCCTTATGTCAATATGCTCGACTTCAAAAACTATCCCAACGAATCTCATTAAAGTGCCGTTAAAAGAAATTTTCAAATATTTAGGCACTTGTTCTTATGACTTGTTGTATCCAAAGTCTTAAAATGTTATTATTTTTCGGGATAACAAGTCCGGTGATAATAATTTTTCAAAATATGGTTCGTCATAATCGAACTAAACATATTGAGATTCGATAATTTTTCAAAGGGATTGCATGTTTAACAAAAATTTGAGATGTGTTTAATTTCGTCTCAAGGATAACTCGCGGACTTTTTAATCGCTCACCGCCGAGTAATTTACCTCATTTCGAGCTTGATTATGACATAATGTATATTGAATGAGGTCTACGTTTGCAGTTTGCATGTTTTTAAAACTAAGGGGCGAAAAAACAAATTTTTGGATCAAACTTCGGAATTTGCAAAATAGAAAGAAGCAGTGGGCTGAAGGAGCTGAGGCCAACCGGTCGCCCTAGTCTCCGACCGTCGCCGCCCTCCAACCGTCGCCCTGCTGATTTTTCAGATAAAATGCGTCTGTTTTCCAGACTTAGCCATTTTTGGCTCTTTTGGCCATTTTTCGTCCCCTTCGCAAATTGCACACAAATTTCACTCCAAATTTGTTTTGTTGCATACATTTCATATCTTGGACCTATTTAGGCTTGATTATCATCATCATTGTTCGTCTTTACCGATTTAATGGTAAGAATTCTACTTCCTTATCTCAATTGGGTTGAACCCTTGAGAACTTGGCCTATATGTATTTTTTTGATGAAATTTGTATATGTTTGTGATGAGATTGTTATTTATGATATATTGTATTGTGTTTAAACTGATTTGGTGATGAAAAAACTTGGCTTGATTGCATTTACAAAGGCTACATATATCTTCTTCAATTTTTGACGCCCGCCAAGTGTTCGATAAAATATCTCAATGAAAAATTCATCACTTACATGATTCTCTCGATTTCAAATGTCTTATATATTTATAGAGATCATGTTTTGCAAATCAAATGAGTTTTCATAAGCTTCTACTAGTCGTATGATCGACTCTTTCCTCCTATTGGTCTATAAGCTTCAATGTTCAAATAGCTCGATACATCGGTTTAGTTACGCACTTTGATAGGAATATATGATGTTTTTATCGTGCTAATATTCTTTTTGATGATTGCAAAGGGGGAGAAATAAGTTATAAGCTTATTAGCTCATAAAAGCTAAAAGAAGCTCGAGAAAGAAGCTATAAGTTATGGCTTCTTAAAGCCATAAGTTGTGGATTATATTTAGTCCATTTGTTGTATGATGGACTTATATACTCGTCTAATGATGTTTTGTTGACAGGGGGAGCTTATAAGCTCTTGTACTTAAGTTCAATATGTAAAAGCTAAAGCTTTTAGCTTGTGGTTGATTGCTTTTACATTACTTTTGTTGTGCATATTGATAGGGGAGCTTTTTGCTATATATGTTTAATATCTCTACTCCCATCCTTGTGATTATATTGCGTGGAATGTTGTCGCTCACAACGGATAGTTCCTTTTAACCAGTAAAATTGTTTTGTTTTCAAAATCGACCTCATTAAAATTGTTTTGGTTTGTAATCATCAAAAAGGGGGAGATTGTTTGATAAATGGTTTTATCATGATTTTGATGATTTTGTTTTTATACCAAAACAATGGTTTTAAAGGTTGTCCAAGTACTCCTAAATGATTTAAAATGGTTTTAATATTTTCCGGAGTATTTCCTCAAGTCTATTTTCGATAATATTGGACAACACTTTCAATGATTTTATGTCAATGGGTTTTTACATTGAAACTATGTTTCTAAATGTTGTCATATTACTCCCGATTGGTCTAAAAGCTTTTACTATTTTTCGGAGTATTTATTGGAATTTATATCGGACAACACTTTTTGTGTTAATGTGTTATTTCATCAAAACTATATTTCTAATGTTGTCCTAAATACTCCCGATCGGTTTAAAATGTTTTTATGAATTTTTCGGAGTATTTCTTGAGGTTTATTTTCGACAAAAATCGGACAATATTTCATTTAGGAAACGACCAGTCGACTAAAGGGCTTACCGTGACCAAGAGATGACAAAACGCGATGTATCTCAAAAATATTGAAGGGTGACCGGTCCCCTATGGGAGATCGTCGAACACATGGTCGACCGGCGGACCCCCTGGCCGATCAACCATGTAAAATTTGATGTGTTCTTTTTCCAATCTTATCAATGCGCGACCGATCGCCCTCTAGTTTGACAACAAAATTCTAACCAAGTGCAGGCAGAGACAACTTTTCCCTAATTTGTGGGATTGATTTCTAACAGCTATAATCTTGATTTTAATTGCAATATTTTGTAGATATCAGATTCCAAGAGGAGCCTATCAAGTATCTATCATCTCCTATAAATAGAGGAAGATTTGAAGCACAACAACAAGAGAGAAAACTACAACACAACAAGATACACTCAAGAATACACTTGTTCTTACATTGTCTTATTTCTTGTTGTAATTTGCCTAGCTATTCACTTTCACATCCTTGAGGTCTAGGCTATTCTTGATTACACTTGCACTCTATTGTATAATTCATTATCGAGTTGTAATCTTGAATTTTTGGGTTATCATTCAACACAAGATATCCTTGTGAGTGTTCTTGTGGTAAGAACACACTTGGGTGATCTAGGTGTTAGGTGTAAGAAGATTGTGGTAATCTTCTTGATGAGGTGTTGAAGAATTTGGTATTCTTCAAGGTTGAAGATTGTGGTAATCTTCACAAGGTGCCGTTGGAGATTGTGGTAATCTTCAAGAAGAGATTGTGGTAATCTCAAAGGTGGTGTTGAAGAAGAGTGTGGTGCTCTTCAAGGTGTTGTTGTAAGTTGGTGTTGTATTAATTTTGGTAATTAATAAAATCTTTTTCTTTTTTGAAATCCATCCCTGATATCTTTGGGGTGGTAGAGGATTAGGCCCTGAGGTGGGTTAACCTCTATAAATCGACGCGTGTGTTGTTTACATTCCGCACCTAAATTATTGTCTTTGAGCTTTCGGTTTGAAAAAGAGGGTAAAATCGAAAAGATGGAGATAATCTATTCATCCCCTCTCTAGATTATCGTAGCCGCTTGGACTTACAAATTGAGCTGAATTGAAACTCAGAAGACTCAATCAGTAGAGAAAAATGTTGAGAAAAAGGAAAAGAGGAAAGTTTCATATTTCAGCCAAGTGAAATAGCCCAGTCGAGAAGTCAGCTGTATTGAGTTAGCTGACAGCTGAGTCACTTCGTGAGAAGAGAGAAGCAGAGTTAAGTCACTTTGGATATAAACTGAATCATTTATGAGCTAAGTGACAAAAACGCAGTCGTTTTAATTAAGCGGGAATGTTTTTAAGGATGACGTCAGCGTAATAATGACGGTCACAGTAAAAGCTACACTGTAAGCCATATGATTGGATATAAATGCTGCTGCATTTAATGCGGGGAATTAAATTCAGTTTTGAAGCTCTAATCTTAACCGTTGATTTTGATCAAAAATTTCAAAATCCGAAATTTGTCCTTTCACGTCCCTTATATACAGAACTTCGCATTCCTCTCTCCTCATGCGAGCTATTCATCTTCAAGCAGAAGAAGTATTTTTCTCTGAAACCTTGTGCAAACCCTAGTCTCTCTCAAGCAAGTTTTTCGTATTTTAATCGGTAAAAACTCTGGAAGTGGCCCCAAAGTACGATTTCGTGAAGCTCTCAAAGCAAATTCACACTGGTTCTTTAGTGGATTTTGAAGGAATGATCAAGCAGGGTATCGATGAGACCCTAGTCAAGAAGATAGCTGAGATGTTGGAGAAGTCCGGCATGAAGGATTTTTTGACAATGGAATACACTCATACGTACCTCGAGGAGGTCGCTATGTTTTATGTAAATGCAGAAGTGCAGGACGACAAAATCAAATCTTCCGTCCACGGCAAGGTCATCAAACTGACTGCAAAGGACCTCGCTGAGGCAGATATCAACTTAGCTGCGGCTTGGAAACAAATTGCCAAGCCTGAGTGTGCTGCGAAAGTGGTCCATACGGCCAAGAAGGATTCCATGAAGGACGACCATCACAAGCTGATGGATGTTGTCTCGAAGTGTGTTGACATGAAATTTGGATTCTTCAATCAGCTGTCCAAAACTAAGCTGATCGTGATGGCTGCGATCATACAAGGAAAGAAAGTTAACTGGGCTGAGTTTGTTTATAGCAGACTCTGCCAGAATGTGCTGAATAGGACCTTTAAGGAGGATGGATCCATCGGATGCTCTCTGGGCTATGGCCTGGTTATTGGCCATCTTATGGAGGTGAAGGGAATTGCATTACGCCATGGCAAACCCTTCCATGTCAACAAGAAAATGTTCAGAGGAAACCTCTCAGCAGCCCAGAAAAGAGCCCATGCTAGAAGGGCTAATACTAGTGAGGGGAATCAGCTGAACCTGAAGACATAGCTGAGACCCCTCCACCAAAGAAGAAAGTTGTGGTATCCAAGACTGCTCCTGCCCCTGCAGCCAAGCCAAAGAAAGCACCTGCTCCCGCAGCCAAGTCCAAAGCTCCTGCCCATGCAGCCAAAACTCCTGCCCACGTAGCCGAGATAGAGGAGGAACACCATATTCCCTCCCCTATCGTAAAGAAGAAGAGGACTGCCAATTCAAGAAAGGCAGCTGCCTCTAGGAAAAGTCAAAAAGCCTTCACTTTTGAGGAACCTGAGGATGTTGAACCAGAGGTTCCCCTGCTCCCATCCAGGAAGAGACGGCTGTTCAGGCGATCTGAGCTTGAAAAGACAGCTGAATCTAGTACTCAGCCGGAGAAAGAAACTGAGACTGTAGATTATCAAGAAGAGCAATCTCCGGAAATTATTGATATATCGAATCAGTCTACTGATTGTGATCAGCAGAGATCCGTCGAAGACCCAACTGTGAGGAAAACATCTGAGGAAAGTGAAGCAGCCGAGACAATTGAACTTGAAGTTGAGAGAGTTGTCTCCCCTCCTATAACTGATCCTGCTGCATCTGAGGAAGAGCAAGGTCTCTTACCTCCCATTCAAGAAACTGGAGATGAGATCGATGATGATGATGATGTGATTATGTACTCTCCAGTTTACCCTGACATTCAGAGGCGCTTGAGGGAATGGAGGGCATGGAAGTTGGATCACTCAAGGACGCATTTCACTCGCCCTGAGTTCATCGAGAAAGAAGAAGAGCTTCTTCAATTCATTGGTGTTGGTGATGTTCGATCCGCCCTGAATGAAGCCAACTGTATGAACATTCTCCGCATTCTTAAGGAAGAGGAGAATGAGAAAGCTGTCGAGCAAGCTCGAGCCTTGGAGAAATCCAAGATGCGCGCATTTACAGGCTCTCTAGAGCATACTCACGAACATCTTGATAAGTTCTCAGACAGCAATGAAGACATGGATCCCGCTGCTGCAGCTGAGAAGTTGGAAATGCAGCAACCCTTGCAAGAATCCAAAGCCATGCACGAGAAACGCTTACTAGAAGGTCCAGGAGAGTCCTCTCAAACTCTTCTGCAAACTGATCCTTTGGGAGTGGCACAACAAATTGTGACGGACATTGCTGCAACCACGTCCCTCGTGCAATCAGAGAATGGCTACCAGGGAAATGGCGATGAAGCTGGGAATTTGGGCACCCAAGCTAAGCCAATCCCTGAAGAATGTGTTCTCACACCTGCCCCTGCGGCTGAACACTCAAAGGACAAAGCCACGTCTCTGGAGCAGAGTGACCCCACTCTTATTCACTCAGCTGGTGTTCCAGCTGAGGGGGAAACTCTCTCCACCATAGCTGGGTTGGAGGTTGCTGTGGGAGACACGTCAATGGAGTTAGGGGGCGAAGGTGAGAAAGAATTTGAAAAATAGCAACGTGACATTGACGAAGCTCGGACAGTGGAGTCTGTCTCAGTTGAAATGTCTACTGCTTTGAAGGCCGATGACACTGCTATCACAGGTTGAGGCAAAGGATGGTGAAGCCCGGGGAGTTAACACTCTGGCTCTGAAAGTGCAATCGAAGGGGTTGAGACTCCTCTGGATGCCAATTTCCAAGACCCAAAGACAGTTGAGTCTGTCAAAGGGAGTATCGAAGACCCTAAGACAGCTGAGACTGTCGAAGGGATTGCTGAAGACCCTGCAGCAGTGAAGACTGCTGGGGTTATTGAAGGCCAACGGGAGGTTGAGACTTCCCTTGGTAAAGGTGTTGAAATTGAGAACATTCCTCAACTTGAAAGTGCTGCCACAGAAGAAGTTATTGGTGCCCTTCAAGACTCCCAAGAAAACATTGATACGTCATTTTTGGGATCGGAAGATGAAGCTGAGTCCGTTCAACATGATGATGCTACGATGGACACAGCTGAGGATGCTCACAAATCTCAGAGTCAAATCAGTGAGAAGACGGTTCCCATTTGATTCAATTTTGATGATGAGCCAACTCCACAGGTCTCATCATCCTCCGATGAAGCTGATGATACAGCTAAGGACAAGATTACTCAATTGGAAAACCCACTGGGACCGAGGAAGCTATTCAGATAGCTAAGGCTCAGTCAGCTGGGCAAAATATCTCAAATGCCCCAACTAGAATCGAGTCATCTGCGCAGGCTCCCACAGCTGCAGTAGTAACGACTCCATCAGCTTAGTCACAGGCTCCCACAAACAGTGACCATCGCTAATGAAGTCATTGCGGGGCACAACGAGCTGAGTCATCGCAGGCACCTGAGCAACAAGAAATCCCCTATGTGCGCGATGATGCATTCCAAGACATGTTCCTCTTCTCCAAGGATCTGCCTGAATTAGAGGAAGAGACAGCTTGCTGAAAAAAAGAGATACACCGTAAGGGAAGATCCAGTTATTCCCACAGACACGATTGTTCCAACAAACTTCAACTTTGACGCAGAATTGCCATCAGCTGAATCCAATGTGCAAGCTGAAGTCCGTGACGTCTTCAAGAAAATCTGCGAAGAGATTGAGAAGATGGAACGTCATCAGGCCTCTCTGGACTTGCGCCTGGACAATCGAGATGCCACTCTCACAGCCGATCTGAGAGGCATAGTGGTGAGACTATGGGAATGGACTCAACAGCAGATTGCAATGAGAATCGAGCAAGTCTGATACTTCAAAGCTTTATATGGAAGAATGCTCGTATGGAGTGCTGATAACTCCATGAACAAGCAAAGGATGAAGGAGTACATTGAAAGGATAAACCAGTCTCACAAAATGGATATGGAGCTTTTGCAACATTTCCACAAGAATGAAATTGCCAGACTCGAGAATGCCATGAATGAGAAATTCAGCCTTCTCATGGCTGAAATGAAGATAGTAACAGTCGAGTCCAAGGCAACACGCTCAGAATTTTGAACCGCGTATGATGCAGCAGACACCAAGCACAAGTCAACTATTAGCAGACTAGACTTTATCCTCGGAGGAATGTTCCCTGGGGTACCTCTCTCCTTTGATGATGCCAAAAAGGGGGAAGAAGAGTTCCTCAAGAGTTGGAAAGAAGAAACATTTAAGAAAGGCGATGCAGCTGAGGGGGAAGGAAGTTCAAAGAAATTAAAATTAATGTTCGTTGAAACCCCAAGAAGGTCAAGTCATCGCTTATCCTCAAAGAAACTCCCTATGACCTTACCAATCGAGAAAGTTGATGTGTCAATGGCAGACAAAAGAAAGATCATTGAAGCAGGATTTGAGGAGTTAGCTGAAAAGCAAGATGCTCGCGTTCAAGAAATCATGAAACAATTGGTGGTCTACCAGCCAGAAAGGACCAGGATGCAATACCTGATGATGGATCTCGAGCTTTAGATCAATTGAGGAGTTTAAGACTCTTGAATCGAAGGCTACTTCCAAGGAATGGCTCTGTCTCAAGCCTGGATTTGTCTTGGGAGAAAGGTTTAGCCTTTGTGTAAAGAAGGCGATAGCGGCAGCGGACTTCCAATCGATCACTGGCCGAAAGCGAAAAAACTCGAAGACAAAGACACTCCCGGGTGGAAGAGCTTAGTCGGGAAGAGGAAGAAGTGGTGGTGGAAGAGGCTCGGCCTCGACGACCAAAACCAAAAGATGTATCGTATATGGATCCTGAGAAGAAAGGCATTATCTACTGGGCTGGATATGATCACCTTGCCAACCGAGAGGTTGAAAGAAAGAACGCTGAAGCTGCAAGGAGGCAAGAAGAAGAAAATCAAAGGCAAACTAGATAATGGCTCGAGAGGAAGCAAAGGGATGACCCTGCTGCCAAACGGGCCTACGAAAAGAAGAAGAGAGAAGAAGAGAGAAGAAGAGGAAAGAAAGAGGAAAAGGGATGATCCAGACAGAAGAAGAGCTGATGAAGAAAGAGGAAGGAAGCAGCAATGGCTTTGAAGTATTGCTGCAAACCCCTTCGTGTATTTTTGTTGTAAATACATCTATGTAAGTCTTCTATAATAAGCTTAGTGAATTTCCCTGTAATTTTCACTCTTTATGTATCTTAGCTTAGATATACTATGTTTTGACATGTATACATTTATGTTGCTTTGATACCGAATGTAAACAGTTGTGTAAAGGACAAGAATGCTATGATCAATAAAATGATCCATTTAAGCATACATTCTTTGTTACTGCATTGTCTGTACGTATCTTTGTTGTTTACTTTCTTTGAATGTTTTTAAGTTTTGGCATCATCAAAAAGGGGGAAATTGTTAGGAAATTTATTAAGTAGATTTTGATGATACCATGTAAAACTTAAACTAGGAAGTTGGCACCCCATTTTCCTTGTAATTTGTATTGTAATAGATAGGGCTGGAAAAGCTGAGTCAAGTCAGCTATGCCAAAGATTACAAGAAGTCAACTGCGGACTATGTGAAGACTCTGTTGTGTGTCAGCTGAGTAATGCCATGAAGGAAGTCAATGACTCGACTGAAGGAGAATCAGCTGAGGAACAGCTGTGAGAAGAGTCAGCCAAGTCAACTCAAGGAAGCCAAGTCTCAAGTTGAAGTGACAGTTGAGTTATCCAATGACTGGAGTTGACTCAAGTCACCTAGGGTACAAACAGCAGTCTAGTCAAGACAACTGACTTAGATCCGTTGATTAAAGTCAAGAATATTACTCAATATAGTAATGTGTCAAAGTTGTCAGGTCTAAAGTGTTAGTCCTATAATTATGCAAAAGGAATGAACCAATGGGAAACACTGCACCTTGCGTCAGGCACCTGCAATGCTGCGAAGACATTTAATACGAGTAAGGGTCAACATCAAGGACTGTAGACCAAGACAAGGCAACGAACACAAGTGACATTTGAAATTAGCCTATCTCTTCAATGGGCAAAATTTCAAATGTGCACTATAAAAGGCTGAGGAAGTTATTGAGAAGAGGTTACCTGAACCACGAACAAGCAAACAATATTCAAGCATTTAACCTGCAATATTCTCATAAACATTCAAGCAATTCCTCAAGCCTGAAACTCGAAGGAAATCGATCCAACACAAGTTGTGAAGGAAAGACAACTTCAAATCTGTTGAAGAGAAAACTTTTGAAGAAATCAAAGGGGTCTACTTTCCAAGCTAGGATTGTAGAAAAGTTCCAGGTCGAACAATTATCAAGTTTGTTGGAGGGCTTCGTGATCAAATCCAAGAACTTGAGGAGTGAGCTGAAGTAGCAAGGCATCTGTCATGTGAAGAAGCTGAGTCGCAAGAGAAGCCAGCTGTGTGATCAAGACTGTCTCCAGACTGCTCACCGCTTTGTAAACTGATCTGTTACATAGTGAATTCCTCCAGGAGTTGGAGAAGAGAAGATTAGAAGAATTACCCCCATCTTCGAACCTCTATAAAATATTTGTGTCATTTACTTTCAGCAAATTTACTTTCCTGCATATTCATTTTATATCTGCTGATCATATTTGCAATCCAACTGATAAATAATTAAGTGATAAAAATCAAGTGTTTAAAACAAGCTAAAATCTAATCTAAAGGTGTTAAGTCTTCCGTTGTTAAAAACCAATCAGCCAAGTTAAGTATTTGGCTTGAACAACGAAGTTATATTATCAACAGCTCTATCGAGTCTGTTGAGTGGATAACTTAGCTGAAAAGCCAACTTAGCTGTCCATCAAGGACACAACTGTTTGAGTCAACTCTGTTGAATTATTTTAAAAGGACTAAATCGAAAATTTGGTAAGGTTTATTCAACCCCTCCTTCTAAACCTTACTTTACACCCCTTGGGACCTACAGATATCAAAGTGATCCATGCGCTATTGTGATGCCGACATGTGGATACTTATATATCTTAACAGATTGGTCTTGATTTGCTAGAGGCAAATTTGGCATCTTGAAATAACGCGCATTGCGTGCACATCTATGATGTATTTTGTTGTCTTTGTAATAGTAAAACCACTTTGGTGTATGGTTTGGGCGCCAAACATTGGTGGTAGACCAAACATACTTACTCGAGGCTTTACTTCACTTAGGAGTTTTTGTGCATAGTTAAATTGTTCTCAGGCACACTTCTACGAGCGACGTGGACGCTGATCCCTTTTATGAGCCTTTGTTTGGAGAAATGCTCCAAAGACATGTGAGTCATTAGAGATTAAGTAGAATTGATCATGTGGCCTATGAGAACATACTGTGATTAATGAGATATATTGTATTCTTATTATGTGTTTGGTACTGAATTTGTGAATTGTCACCAGGCTTTGATTGTCCCTCTCAAACAGGCAATCTCCCTAGCGCTAAGAGAGCGAGCAGGATGAGACTTAAAAGATTGTGTCGCATAAGAAAGTTTGCGAATGATCGCCTTGACGCTAGAGCATGAGGGAAGGTTAATAAGTATAATTAACAGTCGCCTTAACTAGATGTTAAGATTAGATCCAAGTTCATCGATTATAAAGTATGTCGAAACTTCATAAAAGCCTGTTTGTAGCTGAATATGCGAACTATCATATGACACTTTGGGAGTGACTATGAGTAGTACGTAGGTCGGGCGCTTGAATAGCGACTGGACTAAGATTTGTATGATGTCTAGAGCGTGACATGCCTAAATTGAGTGGGAGCTCCATCATAGCATGTATTCATACTACAAGTCCTTTGAGGCAACCGCGTACGGGAAAGTGACTGAATGGGTCCCTGCTTCGTCACTGTGTGAGCCTATATTATTTTCTTGTATCCTTTGAGACTCTGGACCATGTCATGAGATGTAAGCTTGATGATGCTACTTTAACATGTATCCAATGGCCATGTGTGATTCGGTCTGTCGGAGCATGTCTAGGAAAGCTGTCAAGACCAAGCTAATTGACATTTATGGCCGAGGAAGAACTAAATTGGTAACGCACTTATGTTCTATGATTCATAACCCGGCGACTATGTCGAAATTTGTTTGACTAGTCATGAATATAGAAACATATTTAAGTGTGTCGAGCATACTCTATTTATTTCATTGAGGGATCTAGAGATGCTTGATTGGGTGCGACCATTTGGTTTGGGTTACACAGCGAGTTATTGAGTTGTAGGGTTATATTAGATTAGTGATTACTTAATATAACTCTCCTCACCTATTCTTTCTCGCTTGATCGCGCGCCTTATTCCCTGTATGAAAGAATAGACGTGAGATGAGAATACTATAATGTGATTTGAATGAGTCGGATCAGATATGTATGAGTGGGAGATATTGGAGATTACATCTATATATCTTTTAAATAAGGAAAGATATTGGGGATCATAATTGATTAGCATGCATCTTGAGATTGCATCTAATATGGAAAGATCCAATTATAATAGGGATTGAGATATATCGTTTTATATTCTCTCCCTATATTATTAGTAGTAGAGACCTTAGACTGTCTTCTATGGAATATCAGAAATCTCTCTCCTAAAATTTATTTCTACGGTTTTCTTCTTGGAGCATCATCAAAGTTCTCCAAGGATTTAAAATGTGCACATCAAAGTAATAGCTCTAGTAGTTATTTACACCAATGAGAAAGACGGTTCGTGATCTTGTTCGCGGTTCAATCAAGAAGAGGCTTGTAGACGGGCTTAATCCTGACTATGTGCATCGACAATTCTGCTGCAAATAGGTATACTCAATTCACCTTATATGTGTAAATATGTGATTTAGATATTGACCCATATTTGCTAACAGATACCATATTGAGTTATAACTCTATTAATATTGGTAGTTTCATTCCTACGAACCCTGACCAGTTTTGTATCGTTGCAGGTTTGTTAGCACCAGTTGGGGTTGAGCTCAAGTGCTTTTTGATTGACTTTTCATCGATTAATAAATTTATTTACAAATAATTGACTAGTTCGATAAGATTTCTTTAATCAAATAAGTTGGATTTGACGTCAAGCGTTTCAATTATCTGTTGGATCATTAATTGGAATATGGAGTGTTATATAATAATTTAATAGTTTTAAACATACTGCAAACTATAAGAAAAATATTGTTATCACAATATATTAAGCTATCAGGAAATAATCCATCAATTATGCATGTAAAACATTAGGAAATTGAAAAGCTATATAAATGGGTTATTATCTAGGATTGTTGATTTTTTAGTACCTGGCCTATAGGCACTTTGCTGGTTTGATACCCGACATTTTGGAGTTACTAATTTAGTATTCATACTTCACTTTTTTTTTTTATAAATCGGTAACTATTCACTTTTAATAACGAAAATGCCCTCAAGAAACATAAGTATACTCAAAATAAACTTTTGAGTATACTCAAAATAAATTTTTGAGTATACTTATTTAAATTATAAAATCAATTAAAATTTTAATTAATTAAAATAAGTTTCTAAAAATATTAATGAATTTTTAGAAAAAAAAATTAATTACATTAAATTAGTAAATTAATAAACATAAATTAAAATTTAATTAATTGAAAAAGAAAAATTAGTTTAGTTAACTAATTTTAAAAATTAAAATAAAATTTAAATAATTTAAAATTAAAATTAAGATAGTAAATAAGAAAACCATAGCAATATTTTACAATAAGAATTTAGTGATTTAATTTAAATAATAATAAGTTATCTCTAACTTAAATTTAGTTTTTACAATAAAAATTTAATAATTTAATTTAAATAATAATAAGTTATCTCTAACTTAAATTTATTTTTTAAATTTTATAATTCTAATTAAAACTTAAATTTTTAACAAAAATTAAAAAAATCTTGGGGACATTTTAGTCCTTAAAAGTGAATAAGTACCAATTTATAAAACAAATGTGAAGTATGGGTACTAAATTGGTAACTCCCAAATGTCATGTACCAAACCAGCAAAGTGCCTATAAGTCAAGTACTGAAAAATCAATAACCCTATTATCTATGATATACAGGGAAATCCCTAGCAAGGTTTTTGGCCCGAGTCAAACTTTAAAATGGACTCTTTTTTACAAATTTAAAGATAACATAAAAATAATATTAAAAATATACTTTGTATAATGTATAAAGTATGATAAAATAATTTGGCAACCATTTTCAAAGTAATTATTTAAATGCAACTCGCCTCACAGTCTTAGCCACAAAAGTATTAATCAAGCATGTATAATCAAGTTGCTGCGTAGTTCCTTTCTCAATTGATAACAAAGATAAAACTCATTCAATATTTTTTGTAACATGATTGATCGTAGAAAAGTTTTAATAAGCTTCAGTTTGAGAAGCTTCTTTATGCACTTGCTACATTAACTGGTATAGTCAACAAGAACTTATAATCAATATAAGCATTTGGAAAACACACATCTATTTTCTTCAAATAATCTACTATATCAATTGCAAATTTCATTTCTCTTGGTAAAGAACATTTCAAAATGATAACTCCGAAAATAAATCATTGTCATTAATGTTAGAGCAACCATTATGTGTCGGAGAATCTTCAAGATTTTTGCAAGACCCCAACAAGTTATCATTATCACCATGTTGCAACCAGTGACGGAGCTACGGCACCTCTTACGGGGGCACGTTCCCCGTAGGTTTTTTCTTTTATTTTTTATTTTTTTATATTAATTGTTTACATAAAATTATCATAAAGTTATAATTTACAAAATATTAATAATATTATAATATTATAAATTAAGAAAAAGTATTATATAATATTATTAAGAAAGTATTATATAATATTATTAAGAAAGTATATAACATTAATGTGATATAAGTTTAAAAAACTACATATTAATTACGTTAAAAAATAAAATGTGCCTCAATTACTAATTTTTGATATAGTTTATAATTGTATTTATTGTGTGCCGCCCTTGCTATAAAAAAGATTTTGGATACGTCCCTGGTTGCAGCCTCTCTAACTTGAACAGAAAACCAAAAGTTTTCTCATATGTTTTAAATCGTGCAAATTGGGTTCTACAGAAAAATGAGCAAGATCAATTATAAAGAGAAAATAGTTAACTGTGAAAGGAGTCTAGTGTGCGGATTATTCAAATCTTATTTAGAACTGTAGGTAGACACACAGCCAACCATGAATATAATTGATCTGTGCTTTACGATCTAGTGTATGTATTGTAAGCAGACACTCTCAACTTGGTGAGTGTTTATTTTTTACTGTTTGGTATCAGGATATGGTATCTTAGTTTCAAATTGATTAATAACAAATACAATTTTTTTTTTTTTTTGTAAAAGAAGAAAATATATCACGTGTATCATCGACAGTATACTAAAATAATTGTTGAAAAATCGTGATTGATTTCCTATGTGGAGCCGCGGAGGTAAAGAATCATGGGGAAATTACATGGAATACACTGATTTTAGTCCCCATACCACACAATACTCTTTTATTACTTTTGTACCTAATTTTTTACTTTTGTACCTAATTTTATTTTTACGCTCGTGCATATTTTTTGATTTTTTTATTTTTTTCGTTTTTTTTTTTCCTGCATTGTTTTACATGTTATATAAGTTGTTTTGATGTTGTTTAAATTTATTTCTTTGTTGTTTCTATGTTGTTTCTTTGTTGTTTTGATGTTTCAAAACAACTTTAACCTATTTTTTATGCTATTTTTTATTCATATATTATTGTGTACATTGTTTTTATTGTTTCGGTGTTGTTCTATAATATTTTTAATGTTGTTCTAATAATTTTTGTGTTGTTTTCATGTAGTGTTCAATGTATAAATATAATTTTTACCTATTTTTAAGCTCTTTTTATTCATGTGGTGTTTTAAATATTTTTTACGTTTTTTCTGGGTTGTTTCTATACCATTTTTAATGTTGTCCCGATGTTTCTTTGTTGTTTCCATGAAGTTTTTTGATGTTTAAATACAATTTTTAACTCTTTTTGCTCATATGGTGTTTTCTATATTGTTTTTGGTTTGTTTCTATATTGTTTCTTGGTTGTTTCTATGTTTGAAACATGTTGAAACAAAGCGTAAAATTATCCGGGAATTTTTGCTGGAGCGTCACTACAAGAAAACAATCAAATTCCAACAAAATAATTCCAACGAAATAGAAAACTGTTGGAATTTTTAAAATTTCAACTGAAATTCCAATGCTACATTATACCGTTGGAAATGTTTCCAATGAAAATTCCAATGGTAATCAAAACCGTTGGTATAAAATGTTGGAATTCATGTTGGAATTTAAAATTCCAATGGAAATTCCAACACCACAACTAACCATGGGAAAATTCCAACAATGATTCTAACAGTAATAATAAACCATTGGAAATACTATTGGGATTTTAAAAATTCTAACAGAAATTTCATCGCTAAAACATACCATTGGAAAATTCCAACAATAATTCCAACGGTAAACCAAATGTTGGAATTAATCGTTGGAATTTCTGTTGGAATTTTTAAAATTCCAACGGAAATTCAATGGTACAACATGTTGTTGGAAAATTCCATTAGAAATTCCAATACCATTGGAAAATTCCAATAGTGGTTAAATGATTTGATAGTATAATCCATATCAATAAAATATATCTTCTCTTCTGGATCATATTAAAACTACATGGTTAAATGTGCTTGACTTGGGACAAATTGATGACGGGTGACCTACTGGGAAGTTAAAGATATTAGATAATGAAATAAATTGATTGAATATTCGAACGGATATATACCATTGAACTAAATTCCAATAGTATAATTTCGTTGGAATAACCGTTGGAGTTTTTTCCAACGATTAAATATATTTCAATGGTATAACTATGTTGGAATTAGTGTTGGAAAAAATGTTGGAGCTCTTTCCAGCGGTTATATATTCCAATGGATAAATAATGTTGAAATTCCGTTGGAATATTTTCCATTGGAATTTCGCCATTCCAACAGCTATTTTACCAACGATGTATTTTATGTTGGAATTTCCGTTGGAATCGATAATTCCAACGGTAATTGGCCAAATTCCAACAGATTTTTCCCGTTGGAATTTTCTTGTTTTCTTGTAGTGCGTATTGTTGGGTAAAAAAATAGCGGGAGCGTAAATTTAAGTAGAATTATATCGGGAAGCGTAAAAGGCTGACATTAACTTTAAAAATGTGGGTATTTTTGTCAATTGCCCAAGAATCATCTAATCTGATTGATACCAAATGTACAATGATGTAATTTATGAAGACTTTAAAACACAATACGATGTAAAATATTAATATTAAATTGGCAACACAAGATAACATTATGTTATATCCCTCGACCAAGTCCAGTGAATTTACTTTTCAGAAGAAAAAAAATGTCCAGTGAATTTAAAGCATTTTTATATTACGTGCATGTATTATTTCAGAGTATTTAACGACTATTATTTAAATAAATGAATTTATACTTTTTAAGAGATTCAAACCAATATTTTCGTAGTCTTAGCCTCGGTTTTCCCGTTTAAACTAAGCATCATTGACTAAATATGAATGACACAAATAATCTTTATAAGTGTACCATTTTCATTTTTTTTGAGTCTTACTCCAATTGGTACATCAATCACTTTTGCAATAAAAAGAGAAGCAATAACGATTTCTTTGGGCCATTTGAAGGCCTAACTTGATTTTTGACTTAATTCCAAAAATACTCAACCATTTCAGAAGAGAGGATACTAAATACGCTTTCCGCTCTTTTTTGGATATTTTACGTTCCTGCACTTTATGGACATTTTTATGTTTTTTCATTTTTTTGATCTTGTATTGTTTTCTATGTTATTTCTGTTGTTTCGTACTTGCTTCTATGTTGTTTATTTTGTTTCTTGATTGTTTCTATGTTATTTCTGTTATGTTTCAATGTTTTGATGCAGCTTTTACCTATTTTTATACTATTTTTGATTCATATGTTGTGTTATATATTATTTTTGTTGTTTCTGGGTTGTTTCTATACTGTTTTTAATGTTGTTATGATGTTTCTTTATTGTTTCCATGTTGTATTCGATGTTTCAATGCAACTTTTTGCCCATTTTTAAGCTCTTTTTGTTCCTGTGTAAGTGTGTTGTTTTCATATTGTTCCGTGGTTGTTTCTATATAGTTTTTAATTATGATATGTTGATTCTTTGTTGTTTCTATGTGTTTTCAATGTTTTCAATGCATTCGATCGAAAATTGAATTGTGTTTTTCTATGCATGTGTTGTTTCTTTATTATTTTTCAATGTGTTTTGTATTAATATGTGTTGTTTTATGTGTATATTTCTTTATTGTTTATAAAATTTTGAGTATAAAATTGATTATTTAACGGGGGCAAAAATTAATTTTCCATTGAAATTTGTTTAGAAGAAACATGTTTGAAACATGTTCGAAACAACCTTGAAACAACAACATCAAAAATACGGGGAAATTATCGAGAGCGTAAAAATGCCCGGAAAAAAAGTCGGGAGCTTCCAAATATCTAGAAAAATGACCGGAAGCATAATGATATCCTTTTTTCAGGAATTTTGGGTATTTTTGTCCTTATCCCTTGATTTTTTTTCACAATCCAATTATTTTTTTTTTTAGGAAAAGAAGATATTATAAATTAAGAAATCATGTCTGAGACAACCAAATCCGCCAAGTGATCAGGAACATCCCCAATCCTTGGTTCGGAGCCAACAAGAGCGAAAGAAAAACGAGCTAAGTGGTGGGCTAGCGTATTTCCCGACCTCTTAACATAACTAGGACTAACAAAATCAAAACAAGGGAAAAGAAGAAAAATATCAGATACTATATTACCCAGGTAGGAGAAATCCTCGACTTTTGCGCAACCTGGATCAAGTTGATGTTATCGGATTCGACTACAATATTCTTTAAACCCCAGTTTCGTGCGAGCATCATCCCTTCTCTACAAGCAATTGCTTCCGCTATGGCCACGTCATACTCCGTAGGAAACAACCTAGACATCGTTACAATGATTTGGCCCGTCTTTACTGAGTTAGTGCCCGGTGGGATCCATTTGTCCGATCTCCTATCTTCCAGATGGTTCTCTTTGAAATTAGACGCTTGCACATGCTCGTTGAGACGAGAAGTAGCCAGCCTGAAATAAGATTGGTGATCACGCATGGATTTGTCAAAAGTGACATCATTTCTCGCACCCCATGCACACAAAGTAGCATTGCAAATAAGACATGCCCATCCTTGTCCCCAACCTGCATTATTCGAAGAATCCAATCACCTATAGAACCCCGATGTTGAATAGCAGGGAGATCCATTCGAATTGGTGAGGCCGCCCAGTAGAACTCCATTCAACTACAATCCCGAAGTGCATGCTCGGTCGATTCGGCCTCCATCCCGCATCGCATACACATTTCGTCAATCTCCATACCTTTTCTCTTAAGAGCTTCTTTGGTAGGAATAATTCCATGTATGCATTTCCACACAAAAATCCTCACCTTATTTGGAACCGACGGGGCCCAAAGCCATTTCCAAATACCCCCATTATTTCCCGACGATGTCGGGGAGTGGGATTCATTCTCCTTTAGTGTCTTCGCCACCTTGTACCCCGAATTTACCGTGTATTTACCATCTTTGGAATAATTCCACACCATCTTGTCCTCTTTTCTGTTCAAACAAATGGGAATTGTCAAGATGCATCTAGCTTCTGATGGGTGGAATAATTGGTTCACCAAACCAGCATTCCAAGATCTGCAATCGGGATTCATAATATCACAAACCCGTGAGATTGTCGTAACTTCAGACGGCCTTGACTGGGGTCGAAACATAGGACAGTCCGGAAGCCAGGGATCGTCCCAAACACCAACTCGAGTTCCATCTCCAATGTTCCACCGGATACCTCCCAAAAGAATCTTTCTACTCGCTACAATGCTTCTCCATATGAATGATGGATTATGGCCAATTGTAGTTTCGAAGAAAGTTTTTCGGGGATAATACCGTTGTTTGAGAACTTTGGAGAGAAGGGAGCTCTCGTTATGAATTAACCGCCATCCTTGCTTTGCTAACATCGCTTCATTAAAACTCTGCAAATCCCGAAAACCTAAACCCCCTTCATTTTTTGATCTGCATAACATGTTCCACGCCTTCCAATGGATTCGTCGTTCATCTCATCGCTGCCCCCACCAAAAACTACTGATGAGTGAATTTAGTTGAGCACAAATGTTGGCTGGGAACATAAAACAACTCATCAAGTAAGAGGGAATGGCTTGGGCAACTGATTGGATAAGAATCATCTTTCCCGCTATTGATAAATATCTCCCTTTCCAATCTTTCAATTTTTTCCTTACTCTATCCACCACCATTTCAAAAATCTCCTTTTTCGAGCGTCCCACCACAGCTGGGATTCCCAAGTAAATAGCGTGTTTTTCCACTCTTGTGACCCCTAACCGATTAGCCAGAGCCTCCTGTGTATCTGTTCCCACTCCCCGGCTAAACGAGACCTCTGATTTTTCCAGACTGATGCGTTGGCCCGAGGCCCTCTCATATGCCTGAATGATATGTCTTGTGGAGTCAAACTCTTGTTCATTAGCTCTTCCAAATATAATACCATCATCAGCAAAGAAAAGATGAGAAATTTCTGGACCGTCCCGACTAATTTTTATTCCATGTAGTCGGCCTCCAAACTCTGCCCTGCGTATTAGAGAGGAAAAAGCTTCTGCACAAAAAGAAACAGATAAGGAGAGAGGGGATCCCCCTGTCGGAGTCCCCGGGATGGATTAAACACTGCGCCTAGCCGACCGTTAAGGAGAATGGAAAAAGATACCGAATTAACACACTTCATAATAAGATTCACAAATTGGCTAGGGATACCCAATTTAAGCATTACTCGATGTAAGAAAGTCCATTCCACTCTATCATACGCTTTGGACATATCTAGCTTAAAAGCCAAAGATCCCCGCTTTTTAGCTTTATTATGTTTCATGGAATGGAAAATTTCAAACGCAAGAAGAGCATTATCAGTAATGAGCCGGCCCGGGACAAAACAAACTGAGTATGGTGAATAAGTGATGGGAGAACTAGCTTAAGCCTATTAGCTATCGTTTTAGTGATTAATTTAAACAACGCATTACATTAACTGATAGGCCTATAGTCCGTAACATGTTCTGGGCGTTTTTTCTTTGGGATGAGCACAATAAAAGTGTGATTCAACATGCAAGGATTTGTTCCCCCATTAAGCATAGAAAGAACAGAGGGAATGATATCATAATTCAGGATAGACCAAAACTTTTGATAAAATAAAGCGGGCATACTATCAGGTCCAGGCGCTTTTGTAGGGTGCATTTGTGCCAGTGCCGACGTTACTTCCTCCGCTACAAAAGGTCGGGATAGGGCTTCACATGCGGTTTCAGTCATTTTGTTATCTACTGCATCCAAAACGTTTTCCATGTCCAAGTTATCCTCCGAAGCGAACAACCCGCGGAAGTATGCATTGAATACATGTTCAATATCCTTCGCCTCCTCCTTCCACGTTCCGTCTGAGTCATGAATCTGATCAATAGTATTTCAAGTTTTTCGCCCATTTGCTACTCTATGGAAAAATGCCGTGTTTTGATCACCATCCTTAATCCAATTGGCTCGGGAGCGTTGGTGCACATTTTCTCTTGTTTCAGGTGAAGGCCCCTCAATTTTACTTCAAGTTGTTGTCTTTCCGGGATGCCTACACTATAGTCGGTGGGATTCGGGAAGGTATGGAGGGATTCTTCACAATCTTTCAGTTGTTTCCCAATGTTACCGAAGTGAGATTTCTCCCAGGCCGATAACTCAATCCCGCAGGCCTAAATCCTCGACGTAATTGAGCCAATGTCCGAACGAACTTGGCCTCTGTCCCATGTTTTTTTAATTACATTTTGGCAAGACTCGTCAAGTAACCACATAGACTCAAATCTGAACAATTTTCGCTTGTGTTTCCCAGACAAATTATCTATTCCTTGAGTGTGTCGCCATCAGATTAAAATCGGGCAGTGGTCCGACCCCACTCGCGGGAGGTGGTGTATTTTATATCCCGGAAACTTGGTAATCCATCCCTGATTGCCCAAACACCTGTCAAGCCTCTCCTGTATGTTCGCATCCCCTTGTTGGTTATTTGTCCACGTAAACGAGTACCCCTCGTATCCCAAATCATCCAACTGTGTGTCTTGAATGGCTTTGTGAAACGCTTCGAGCTTTGCGTTCTCTTTAAGTCTTCCCCCTATTTTCTCAAATTGGAAAAGGACTTCGTTGAAATCGCCCAAACATAACCAACTTGTGTCCATTTCTGCCGCTAGCTCACGAAGAAGGTCCCATGTTTGGAATTTTTGGGACTCCTCCGGCCACCCATAGAGCCCGGTCATTCTCCACTGTTTGTCCGAACCACTGACCATCCCGTCAATATGGTGCATTTATTCCGATAACACATTAAATCCATACTCTCCTTTCCACAGTAGGCACAAGCCACCTCGTCTACCACCGTTCGACGTGTCACAGCTGACTGCCTGGATTCCATCGTAACCAAAATTTTTTGTAACCTCTTCTACTTCATCTCGGCTTAGTTTAGTTTCTATAAGGAAAACAAATTTGGGGTCTTTTTCAAGGATATATCTTTTAAGCACACAAACTGTCAATGGGTTCCCAAGCCCACGACAGTTCCAACTTAGGCAACTCATTGGGCTCGGCGGGACTGCTTCCCCGCAGCCTCCGCCGTTAGATTAAAAGTACACGGAACATTAAAAAGCCCAAATTCCTTAGATTTCTTCGCATTCAGTTTATCTGCAGCTCCAATACTAGATGTTTCATCCTCCTGCTTTTGTTTGTGGGGGCATATGTGGTAGGCTTTCTGGACGGGGTGCGATTTTTGAGTCGACTCCAAACATTTTTGGGTTTGTGGTTAGAGGGTGGGATTGTGAGGGCGGGGCTGGGTGGCTGAGATACGGGTTGTGTATGTTCTGGGGGGTGCACTACGAATGGTGGATGTGAGGGAGGTTTGTGAGTGGTTGGGTGATAGTGGGCGTGGTGTGGGGTTTGGTGGACTCTTTTGCATGTGCATGGGAGGGTTAATATTGGGTGTGGGGTTTGGTGGAATCTTTTGCATGTGCATGGGAGAGTTAATGTTGGGTGTGAGGTTTGGTGGGGTATTTTGCATGTGCATGGGAGGGTTAATGTTGGGTGTGGGGTATGGTGATGATTTATTATTGGGCAGAGGGGCGGTTTGGGTGAGGGTGGGTGAATTTGGAGGGTTATGTGCATGCATATGGGTAACTGGGATGATTTTAAGGGTGGGTTTTTTTGTAATGTCGTTTGCATGGGACTATTTTGGGTTTATCTCCAAGTTAGTGGTTTTAGTAGGCACATTTGTTGTTATGTCTGGGTATTGTTGATGGTCAGAGGTAAGAGACAGGGATTTGAGAGATTTTTGAATTAATTCATTCGCCGGCGAAATGGTATCATCTCCGGCATGAGGAGTATCGGGCTGGGGAAGGATGAGGGGTTGTTGGTTACATGTTGTGGTAGTGGGTTTTTGTGTTGAGGAAGAAGAGGATTCTACTGATTTTTCACGGCCAAAAAGGTTACGGGCGATGGGTGTATGTGTGTGGGTTTCTCTTGTGGTGGTGGTGCGTCGGAGAGGGGAAGCTTTCAACGAAGGCCCGTATTTCATACTGGCCGTATCCTGGCATTCATTGCGATCATAAATATCACAGTTTCTGAAAAAATGTCCAATTAACCCGCAACAAAAACAATATATGGGTAGTGCTTCATATTTGAGCGGGAGCACCAACTTACTACCCTGGACTCTGATAGTCATCACCCTATTGAGAGGTTTTGTAATATCGATTGAGATTTTGAAACGCAGAAACTTACCAAACAAACCCTCCGTGGACATATCTAAAATTTCTGGATCTCCGAGTTGGCATGCTAGGGTTTGGGCTGAGTTTGGATTCATACACTCCACGGGAACATCATATGCGGGGATCCAGAAAGCGGCTTTCGTCACCTTGGCCATAGATGGTTGTTCGTTGATTTCGAGCTTCCGAATCGCAAAAAGGCCACCATCATAGTGCCATGGTTGGTTGGCTAACACCTTATCCCTATCTTCACTGTCTTCAAACCGAAAAAGAATGAGATCGGCCCCCCATTCACGTGCTATAATCGGTTTTCTTGTTTTCCACGATTTTTTCATGACCTCGATAAGATAATAGGCTTTCCACGATTTGTCGGTGTATAGCTTCCCTACCAAGAAAAATTTTGTATCCAAAGGGTTCGTATTGATGTTGTAACAGTGTTGTCCAAGTCTACAATAGTTTCTTCCCCTTCTGTTAAATCCTCCATACTTACAGGGAGGTCCTCTATCAGATCTGAGAACTAGAAGCACAGATTGGTTTTAGATGCAGAAGATGGACAAATGTGGCGTATTCCCGCTTATTAACCCTCTCCTGGATCAGACGTAGTGGAGGAAGCAACGCACCGAATTCTGGACACTCGTGAACCCTACAAAAACAAAAAGAACCAAAAGAAACAGATGAGAATGAAAAGAGCAAAAAAAGAAAAAAAACTAGAGAGAAAACCAGGGAGAACGGCAAAGGAGAACGGAATGGCACGACGGGAGAGGGCAAACGGATAGAAAGGACGACGAAGACACGAGAAAACGGCTCAGATTCGCCGGACACCAGTGTTGGATGACGGCCAGGGAAACCCTAACGAAAAACCCTAAAGGTTGATGCCCGACTCCTTCGGAGAGGAGAACATTATTCACAATCCGATTATAGAATAGTCTTATTAGGCCCATTTTCGCAAGGAAGTTTGGTTTCGATAGCACATATGCTTTCACGAGTATGCCATAACAAATAAATGCGTATATCTTAACGAATTTGAAATATGCTTAAAAAAACAAATACAATTGTTTACTATATAATTCTTTCTTTATTTTTTTGGGCATCACAATGTGCGTTATCTATTTGCCCAAAATCACGCAAACGCGAAAAAGCATGCTAAGTATATCTATTTTCACTTTGTTCATTTTACAATTTACAGTTCCGATAGTAAAAATTTAGAACAATTTGCAGGGAGTAGATGACCAAGTTTTCAAAAAACGAAGTTTGCAGATCCAGACCCATCCTACACCAAAAACTCGGCCCATATGTAATATCACCAAGGCATAAGCCCAGAACTAAACTTGGCACAAGTTATCATTCCAATTAGCAGTGTTTTTTTTAACGGACCATGTATTCATATATATTATCCAATTCACTTAAATAGTTAAATATGATTACAAACTATTGAACATTTGTTTAACGGATTCTCCAAAATAAAATCAGAAGTTGTAGGCTTAAGATGTTGGAGTGGAATAGAAGGGAAATCTCTAATTCAGCTAAGATCATTAAGGAAACCAATTTGAAGATGGATGATGTGTGCTGTCAAGGAAATGAGAAGGATTGGAGGATCTGGGACTCCCTTAAGAGGGTGCTTAATCAAGCCTATGCCAATGAGGAAATTTTTTGGAAACAGAAGTCCAGGAATAAGTGGCTTCGAGAAGGAGACAAAAACACTAAATTCTTTCATGCCTGTGTTGTTTAGTGGCAGAAAATTAATTGTATTGAGAAGTTGAGCTCTTCCAGTGGGATTAGTTGTGAGTCTAGGGAGGAGGTGATGAAGGAAATTAATGGTTACTATCAGGACTTGTTTACTTCTTCGGGGGACACTACTGATACTACATTGCTGGAAGGAATTCCACGTTCTATCTCATAAAGTCAAAATCAATGGCTCTCAAGGCCTGTTGGAGATCTGGAAATCAAAGAGGCATTATTCTCTCTTAGTTCATTTAAGGCCCCTGGGCCTTGATGGTATGACTCCTTATTTCTTTCAATTTTATTGGCATTTGGTTCATATTGACGTGTGTAGAGCTGTTAGAAAGTTCTTTGTATCTCCAAAACTTCTTAAGAGCATGAACCATACTCTGATCACTCTTATTCCTAAAGTTAAAAATCCTGATTCAATCTCTCAGTATAGGCCTATTAGTCTCTGTAACACTGTGTATAAAATTATTTCTAAAATTATGGCTAATAGGATCAAACCTTTCCTAAAAGCTTGCATTAGTGAGTTTCAAACAGCGCTTGTTCCTGGTAGACAAATTTTGGATAATATCATTATGGCACATGAATGTTTTCACTTTTTGAACTGCAATAGGAGGAGCTCGAAGCAGCATATGGCCATTAAATTTGAAATGACTAAGGCATATGACAGGGTTGAGTGGCATTTCTTAGTGGTTGTCCTTCAAAAAATGGGTTTTTCCCCAATTTTTGTGGGGTGGATTTTTTCTTGTATTAGCTCCTCTTCTTTTGCTTTTCTGGTTAATGGGGAGGTCGGGGGTATGTGTGTCCTTCTGGAGGAATCAGACAAGGGGACCCAATATCCCCCCTATCTTTTTCTTATTATTTCTGAAGCTTTTTCCAATCTTATTGATCAAGCTTATAAAAATAATTTGATTTCTGGCCTTAAAATTTCTAGAACAGCTCCAGTGATTAACCATCTCTTCTTTGCTGATGATGCTCTTCTTTTTTGTGAGGCTAATGGTATTCAGGCTATGAATTACAAGGCTTTACTGGACAGATATTGTTGTGCTTTAGGTCAAAAAATCAACTTTGAAAAATCATTGGTGTTCTTTGGTGTCAACACAAGTGTGGATCTGAGGGTGTATATCTGTGGGGTGTTGGAGGGAATGCAGGAGCATATGAAAATTAAGCACCTTGGGCTGCCCTTGACTATAGGGAGAGCTAAAAAGAGGTCTTTATGTATGATGTTGAGGTTGCTAAAAAAAGAGTGTTGAATTGGAAGTCCAACTTCCTCAGTCTGGCTGGGAAGGAGGTTCTTATTAAGTCAGTTATCTGTGCTCTCCCTAATTATATTATGTCATGCTATAAATTGCCTTGTGGGATTTATAATGAATTGTATAAGGTCATTGCTCGATTCTGGTGGGGGAAGAGGGAGGATGGTGGTTCCAAAATGCATTGGTTGGGGTGGGATAAAATGGCTAGGCCTAAGGAGGAAGTGGGGTTGGGATTTCAGGATATTGGGTTGTTTAATGATGCTCTGTTAGCTAAGCAGCTTTGGAGGATCATTATGCAACCTAATTCTTTGGTGGGGAAGTTTTTGAGTGCTAGATATTTTCCTAAAGGGGGCTTACTTAGTACTTGCATTAAAGCTTCTGATTCTTGGATATGGAAGAGTTTTTTGAAAGCTATGTATGTGCTGAAAGAGGGCTTGAGATATCAGCTTGCTGATGGAAAATCCATTCGGGTGTGGAATCACTTTTGGATTCAGAATTTCCATTCTGTTACACCAGTCAGTACTAGTAGTAATCAAGGCAAGGTGATTTGGGTTAAGGACCTATTAACTAATGAAGGGAAAGAGTGGAATATGGGATTGTTGAAGCAACTTTTTGAAAGACAGGAAGTTGAGGCGATTATTGGTACATCTATCTGCTGGCAACTTGGGAGAGGCAGACTTTGCTGGAAGTTAAAACCTAATGGGATTTATTCTATGCATTCTACCTATCAAAGCCTGTGCTCCAAAAAATTACATAATCTGGATATTTGTGAAGGCAGCTTGGATATGGAGAAGAGGAGAAGGAATTTGAAGAAAGTTTGGAAGCTGAAGATCAAACCTAAAATCAAACATTTCTTGTGGAAGTGCCTCAATAACCTGCTGCCTGTCTTGACTAATCTGAGGAAGAGAGGTATTCGAGTGGATACATTGTGTACTTGGAGTGGAGAGGGAGAATAAACAATGGATCATATCATGTTCCACTGTTTTCATGCTCAGAGGGCCTGGAAGATCGCCCCAGTCAGTTGGGATGGAGTGTATCATCCTGAGATATCATTTAAAGAGTGGTGGTATTCCATTTGTTCTCTTCCCGGACCCTGCTTTTGTAGACCGTATCAACCTTTCTTGTTATTTGTTATGGTGGCTTTGGAAAACAAGAAATGTGTGGAAATTTCAGAATCAGAATATTCCGGAGGTGGAGATGGCTAACATGGCTCAAAGGGAATGGATGGAGTTCGAAGAGGGGGCTATTTTGAAAGAAAATAAGTCTTAGGGGTTGTGGCCCAGTTAGATTTAGTTTTCTTCATTTTTTGAATGTTTGCTGGGACCTGGTTTTACCATCTGTGATGGATTTTTTTGTAATTATTTCCAGGACCCTGGTTTTTTTATGTATGTTCTTGTCCCCCAAAGTTGGGGCTGTTCTACCCTTGGATTATTGCTCCAGGGTGGTGAATGTGGCAAGTTTGCCTTGGTTTGTTGGTTTCAGTTATATAATATAATCTATCGCTTGAGTTAAAAAAATAAAAAAGAACCTAATGTACTATAAGCGGGCTATGCTTTAAGTTTGGCAGATTCAGGTCAGAATCGGGTTCGACATGAATGACACAAAAATAAACAATTTGTGTCCAGATCAACTTGAAATGACTCGATCATCCAGTATGGCCCGTTTTCCGTTATTATTATGCTGCTTTTTGTGATGTTCTTTATTGATTAAGTTATCAATTGATGAATGGATTTTACAAAATTGTCTAGTGTACGTAAATATAATTTTTAGGTATATAGATAGATGAATTATTCATATTTAAAAAAAACATATACGCCGTTTCAGATTGGGTTTCGAGTTAAACGTGAATATCACAAAAACTCTTGTCAGACCGTCTAACGGGTCTTTCCCATTAGACGGATCCAACCCGACCCGGATTGTTTCGTAATTTTATGTACCGGTGGCATGTTTATAATATTCTGGAATAGTGCATCCGAAAAGTATTAGTAGTTCCTCAAAAAAGTATTAGTAGTTCCCTGGAGAGTATCTTAGTAGTTCTCCTGAATATAATTAGCTTTTTCTAACCAAAAGTATTAGCAGTCCCTTGAAAAAGTATTTGTAGTAACGATGAAATGTATTAGTAATCTGCTTGAACTATTTTTTCAAGAATCTTCTTGAAAAATATTTATTTTTTCCATCAAGAGTATTAGTATTCCTACTAAATCGTATTAGTAGTCTTATTTAAAAGTATTATGTTTTTCCATTAAATGTATTTTAATATTCTTCTTGAAAAGTAATAGTTTTCCTCATAAAAAGTATTAGTAGTTCCCCATAAAAGTATTAGTTCTTCCCCCAAAAAGTATCAGTAGCCATCCTGAAAAATATTTGGTAGCACCCCTAAAAATATTAGTTTTCCCTCCGAAAAGTTTACTAGTCCTCCTAAAATGTATTAGCAACTTTCCTAAAATGTATTAGCAGCGGCCATCGAATGTGGTATTTGTACTTGTGCGGGTTGTTGGTCCGTCTAACGAATTAGATCCGTCAAACCGTCTGAGAGGAGACTAACCCTAAAAACCCTAAAAAAATTAGGTTCATGGTTGCAAGTTTGTTTTGGGTTCGTGTTTCAATGCTGACATGCAAACCAAATCCAACTTGAATTGCCACTCTTATACACGAACCCTCTCATGATTTAAACATCCAAAGTTAGATATACAAACAATAATTTAAGTCGACTTTTAAAAAAAATAGATGTCCATTTCTTGAATCCGACTTGCTTAAACATCTGATTTTGATTTGTGGAGGCTTCAACCGAAAGAAAAAGAATCTAAGTTATGCTTAATTGTCAATGTATATTTGATTTAAGTTCATTTACAGTAAAATTTGACCCCATATACAATAAATGCAATTTTATTATATGTTATAATTTGTGAGGTCGGTTTTCTTTAATACTAATTACATAATTATTTATACACACAATGTTTTAATTATTTCATTTAAATGTTTTTTGAGTACAATGGAGGGAACTTGGGGAGTGGATACAAGCACTCGTATGAGATCGAACTCAGGTCATTCACCCTTAAAATACATGTCTCAACCACTAGAGCACAAGGTTGATCCCATTTTTTCGGTTAAACTTTGTTCGCATAATAGTCATTTGTCATTCACCTCTTTAGAGAAAATGGACTTTTAAGTGCGATTGGATGTGCTTTCATTTTGGAAATTTTCTTTCTACTAGATAATAGTGAAGAATAATTTTTTGAAAACAAAAAAAGAATAGATATTTTGATAGTGTGACTGGATATGAGATGAAAATATAACGATGAAAGTTGATTTGATGTAGAAATAGTAAAATAATGATTAGATATGATTAGTAGTTAAAAATATGTTAGTAGGTGAATAGCATAATTTGTGGGGAAAATGGGTAATAATGACTGGTGATTTAATGGATTTTTTGAGTAAAAGTGATTGGTGGGATAAAAATGTGAGAGTGAGTATATAGTGTATCTTCTGAAAATTTTCATAAGCATTCTTATTTTGGATTAAAAAATTCTCTAGCGCAACGAAAATAAAAAAATTTCATAAGCAGTCGCAACCTGACTTGAAAGTCCATTTGAAATTTTTTGAAGTGTTTGTTGGTTTATACTGAATGAACTTTTGAAATAAGTTACATTCTCACAAGGTTAATTCCATAGAAAAGATAATATATGGTTTTTCAATGCTCATTCAGTTACTTTCATTTGGAGGTTAATGAAAATTTGTTATTTTCTATTTTATTTCATTTTTTCTATCTAAACTAGGTGAGGCCCCTATGTGATACACTGGCTATTTTAATAACCAATAGAGTTGTCAAATTGGCCGGTTTGCACCGGGCGGTGCAGTCCATTGGGCCAAAGATAAAAATTGGATCGAGTCGGGTTGAAAATTCATTTGGCCGCTATTTGTTAGACACAACCAATATAAATACACATTAAATAACCAAGTTGCCGACTTTTCGGGGCTAATGACTCGTACCAAATAGGTTCCATCCTTTCGAGCCTCCAAAAATACAGCCTAAAATAGCTTTTTCATCGGCCCGACTCATCTTGATGCCTCTAAAATCAGGTACTTGTATTCATATCAACATGTCTTCAATAGTCTGTAATGATGGTGATCATTTCCACAAGATGTAGTATCAATAACAATGGATAAGTTGTGTTGTTGATGGATGTGAGATTATTTCTGTATATAGAATTCACCCTAAATAGGAAATGTTCCTGTAAAAATGTAGATTTCCTAAAACACTGTTAAATGGAAAATTCCTGAAACAGCCTTAAAAACAATTGCCCCGACCAAATAACATCTTCAAAAATTCCCTCACACCACTGAATCAGATAAAAAACCGCCAAATCACAAAAAGAATTTCCTCAAAAAACAGATAAAACTACCGAAATGAATATCACACAACGGTTGACAATTAAGAATTCCATCCACTTGGTTTCAAAGGCAAATTAGTTCTGCCAAAATCAGAGATCCCAGAATACTCGAACGACAACTCAAGCAAAGGGATTCCAATTAACACAGCCAAAAAAAGGGATCGACAATATCAACTTCACTGTCCAAGGAACCCGAAGCAACTAACAGGCTATGAAGGCGCAATCCGCGAAAACACTGAAAGCTATTAGTCGGAAACCGCTATGCCAACCAACCTTTCTCAACCTGAACGGATTTATCTATGCTCAAAGGCACATTTTGGTGTCTGATATCGGGTACGCAATCAAATAGCCCTTCGGAATCACCTCTTATTCTTTTTTTCATTTAAATTATGCTTAGTTCAGGTCGTTGTGTTGTCTTATTTTGCTTAATCCCTGTAATGCCAAAATCTGCATACTTACATGAATTCACAAAACTAAATAGTTGTGTGTATATATATTATACACCTATGTATGTAAAACGTATTGTAGTCTCATGAAACAATGTTAGATGACAAGGATTTCATAAGCCTGGAAAAACCACTACTCAGTAATTAAGGTAATTAAGGTGGACCCCCTGTGAAAGAATTTAAACAAAACAGAATTTCATAATATACGAAATAAAGACAGATTTAAAGATAAGACACAAGAGATTAAAATTTTTGTACAAGTATAAAATAGTGTGTTCATTAGAACAAAAATTCTTCAAAGTATGATGTTGTTTACAAAATACAAAAATTACATAGAAAACAAGGAAACTAGAAGAACAACTCCTCTTGCGTCTCTAAATGCAACAACTCTCCTTTACAAAGTCTGAGAATACTTTAGTGCACTCAAAAGTATCATTCTACTTTAAATATATCTCACACAAACTCTCAACACTCGAGTTCTGAAAATGATACTAACAATGTCACCAACATTCTTGGTATCACTGAGCTTCTGCAGATTTTTCTTGTAAGAAAAGTTGGAAGATGAACTCTCAAATTATCAATCCGTAAATCTGTAATTGACTTTTGTAGGAGTGATTTGCTTTAAATAGAGACATTTATAACTTCTCCAAAGAATAACTTCCTTAATCATAACCACCTGCAAAGATTAAGGAAAAAACCGCCATCCACTACATAATAACTTCACACAAGTTAGAAATAAAAATTGAAAATAACTCCTGTAGAAAAAAGTGAAAAATTTAACTGTGTAATATTATCCAGAAATCTGAAAAATAAGAAATCTTATAATATTTGACTTTTTAGAAAAATCAAACATTAACAATCTCCCCTTTTTGCTGAATTCTGACAAAACCTTTGGTACAAAAATACAGCTTAAATCTCCCCTAAATATAAAAAGTCAAATCTCCCCTGAATATAAGCTTAAACAAGAAGTACCAAAAACATCAAATACTCTTCAAACAAACAAGCAAGTTCAACAGTTAACAAATGATGCCTCGTGTTGGCATCATTCTCAATCACTATCTCCATCGCCTTTGCTTCCAGCTTGTTTTTGTGCCACCTTCTCCCCTTTTTTGGACTGAAATCAGCCTTTGTAATTTAAAGAGAGAAAATAACCACATACAAGCCCACTGAGTGCATTTTGATACCCCATTATCTCCAGTTAAAAAGAAGTTAAAATCAGTTATTCAACATAGGAAAAAAATTATAAATGTAATCACTCACTACTACTAAACATCAGTTTTGCAGATATTTTTGATTTTTTTTTTTTTTTTTTTAATAAAGAGAAAAATGCATGACCTAGAAGAAGGAAAACACACACACAAACACAAACACACACACACACACACACATATATATATATATATATATATATACAATAATGTATCACAGAATGTCATGTACAATGTTGCCAACACTGGATAAAACATATTCTGCATTTTTCAAACTCTGATTTTCTATGATAGAAACAGATTAATTAAGCATTTTCACTTGCACTCAAGAATCATAGTACGTAAAAAAAATAGTACGTAAAGACTTTTAAAAGTCCAGAAGTTAAAGCTCAAATGTTATCACAATTTAAGAGCTAAATATGTACAAAAATATCAAAAGGTGCAAGTTCAAAATAAGGTAATAAATATGTTTGCTTACTTTATGAAGAGTTTGATTTTAACAGAATCAGTTTTAAAAAAAAATGGCACATTGACACATGAAAAATCCATGATACATAATACAAAACAAATATGCTTAGAAACCTAAAAGAAATCAGAAAATAGAGAATGTGTTACAATATAGGATGTAAAACATTACGCAACACATGCAATCAAAATACACACAAATTAAGAGATTTCCTCTAACAGGAAAATCTCTCAAAATCCGATGATTTAGAGAAAATATCTGCTAACAGATGTTTAATAGCAATGTGTTGAGTACAACAACGATCATTATCATTAGCCCAAATCAATTTAGGATCAGTTTTTGAAGACTCAACAAAATTGAATGTGTCCTCAACAATGTCATGTAACATTTCTGGCATCATCTTACCCAAAGCCTTATCTTTCTTCAGTTTAAAATAAAAAGGTTTGATATGCCCAGGTTTAAACAATAATGACACACAAATTTTCATTCTAAAACACTTCAAGACTTCTTGAAATTATTTTTGAAAAATGATTTGCCACTTTTTCCAGCATTTCCTTGTTTCATAGAAAGACATGTCTTCTCACAAGAATCTATTTTTTTTGCTTTTACATATCCTAATCCAGTTCTATCAAATCTAACTTTCAAAAATATATCATCAATAACAGCAGAGTTAGAATCAGACTTACTTACAATCTTTTTAAGACTTGTAAGTTTAGATTTTACTAGATCGAGATCTTTGTCTTTCTTTGTTAAAAGAACTTCCAATATCCCAACAGATTCTCTTAAAATGTCATTCTCTTTGACAATATCTTCACATTTAAGTTGCAAATCATCATGACATTTATCTTCTATATCACTAGACTTTGACCCTGGATTCAAACATAAAAATGATTCACAATGATTTACAAAATCATATCCAGAATCAACAAACCTATCTTATGATGATGATACATCATTTATGGCATCATTTTTGAATCCATCAGATTTATGTTTCTCTTCTTCAAGAATCGTTACAAGTCCCTTGTAATTTTCTTCACCATCTTCAGATCCTTCATCACTAAAAGATACAGTAAAATCCATAGCTCTTTCCCTAAGAGTGTTTGCACATTAATTTGCATAATGACCAAATCCTTTGCAAGCACGACGTTGAATCAAATCAAGGTGTTTTGGTTTTAAAGAATGTTCTTGATTTGGTTCAAACCTTTTAGAGAAATTCGAAGAATTACCAGAAAACGGTTTCTTAGACTTGGAATTTTTGTCATTCAGAAGAAGTTTTGAGTAAACTATTAAACCGTAAGGTCAATAATGCAATAGGTTCTTCATTTAAATCACGTTCATGAATGTTTTTCATAAAATGTTCCATTGCATTACTTTGAACATCACAAGAATCAAAATCAGTTTGCGTTTTAAAAGCAATACTTTTGTCTTTATCTTCAACATGATGTTCTTTTTATTATCCTAAGTTTGACTCAAAAGTTTGTAAAATACAAATAAGTTCATCAAGTCTAAGAGTATCAGTATCTTTGATTTCTTCAATGGTATAAATCTTAATATTGTACCTTTCATAAAGTGATCTCATTACCTTGCTTACCAATCTTGCATTGCTAATAGGTTCTCCAAGTGATTATGTCTCATTAGCAATATCGCAGATTTTTGCATTATATGAAGCAATGGTCTCTTCTTCTTTCATTCTCAGATTCTCGAATCTGCTTGCTAGAAGTCTTAGCTTTGTTCTTCTACACTTTGTGTTCCCTCACAATGCAATTTCAATGCATCCCAAACATTATTTGCTGAAACACAATTAGAAATTATTTTAAACAAAAACATATCAACAACATTAAATATGGCATTTAAAGCTTTAGAATTAAAGCTTGCAATCTGGATTTCATTATTTTGCCACTCAATCTCTGGTTTGTCCATTGAAACTCCCTCGGTGTCAACGATTCTTGGTGGTGTCCATCCCGTAAGAACAAATCTCCATGCTCTTTCATCAATGGACTTGATATAAGCCCTCATTTTCACCTTCCAATAGGAATAGTTTGTTCCATCCAAAACAAGAGGTCGAACCATGGAACTACTATGAATTTTCATCATAAAAACACTACAAAACACAGGATCACACTAAGTAACGTCTAGTGAAGGCTCTGATATCAATTGAAAGAATTGAAGGGTCCAATTCTTATAAAAATGCAGTGTGCAGTTGAAAATGCTGCCACCACTTTATCAAACACAGCGAAAGACTTTTAACAAAACACAATTTCATAATATATGAAATAAAGACAGATTAAAGATAAGACACAAGAGATTAAAATTTTTGTACAAGTATAAAATACTTATACGATGTTCACTAGAACATAAATTCTTCAAAGGATGATGTTGTTTACAAAATACAAAAATTACATAGTAAACAAGGAAACTAGAAGAACAACTCCCCTTGTGTCTCCAAAAGCGACAACTCTCCTTTACAAAGTCTGAGAATACTTTAGTGCATTCAAAACTCTCATTCTACACTAAATATATCTCACACAAACTCTCAACACTCGAGTTCTAAAAATGATGCCAACAATGTCACCAACATTCTTGGTATCACTGAGCTTCTGCAGATTTTTCTTATAAGAAAAGTTGGAAGATGAACTCTCAAATTATCAATCCGTAAATCTGTAATTGACTTTTGTAGGAGTGATTTGCTTTAAATAGAGACATTTATAACTTCTCCAAAGAATAACTTCCTTAATCATAACCACCTGCAAAGATTAAGGAAAAAAACGTCATCCACTACATAATAACTTCCCACAAGTTAGAAATAAAAACTGAAAATAACTCAAGTAGAAAAAACTGAAAAATTTAATTGTGTAATTATCCAGAAATCTGAAAAATAAGAAATCTTATAATGTTTGACTTTTTAGAAAAATCAAACATTAACACCCCGTTTTGAATATGCTTTGGATTTTAATGTAAATACCCATACCTCATGATTTTTTTTTTGGTAATTATCCCTGAAATAATTTAAATGCATTCGTATATGTGGTTAAAGCTCACCATTTCCATCTCCCTGACATGTACCATTTGTTGTCGATATGGAGAAATATGAAACACGCCAAACAGATGTTCAAGGTAGATTTACAGATAACTAACATGTATGAGAGTGCCTATATGTGCATTTTGCCATCTGAGAGGGCATAATTATTTTGGGATGTGGGATGTTGACATCACATCTTGCAGCATTGTTGCTTGCCCGACCTCTCGTGGTTTCTTTTAGTCTTATCGAGTTTCTCAAGTTGCTCCAATGATGAGAGTTTGTTAGGTTGTGAGTATTGTGTATAACAAGCATGCACGTCTTTCAAGAGCAAAGCTTACAAAGTACAAACAAAATAAAACTAATTGTTGTAAAAAAAAAGTACAATTTGAATTGCATGTTTTGGGTTTTAGCCTTTAAATGATTGATGAAACTTTGGCTAATGTAATCGACTTTACCAGATCCTACTTTATTTTTCTATTACTACCTCTTGAATGTCCCTTTTTCAGAAGAAACATATAAGCATACAAATTTGATGTTCTATGTTTTATTTTCTATGATTTCATACTATGGGCATAAATAAGGTTTTAATTCTCAATACAAAGACAAAAAGGGAGTATCCAATTATTAGTCTTAAATGATTTTTTTAAGAGAACATAGAGACATTCATTCACAGACCTTCCACCATTCCCTTAGGATGAGAAAGCAATTTTCGAAATATTTTCTTACATTTCCCTGAATATTAGTTCAAACTTAGTTCGTTTGCATCAGAACTTAATTGACGAGAGAACGACAACCTATTTAAATAGTCGTTATGTTTGGTGGAGATAATAGCCAAAATTACTTATTTCCACCTAAGAATGCCAACTCAATAATAGAGAACAACAGACGTCGGTTGGTCTAATCCAATGCTGCGAACAGTGTCTGCATGATTCCTTCTTTGTTATGCCTCTGAGATGTTGTCCTTCCCACACAACAATTCTTATTTCGTGCTTGATGACATCAATTGACTTTATTATTTATTTATTTGTGTGTTATTTTTATTCTATTTTTTGATAAGTTAGTTTATTGTTATAGTATTATTTTAGTATTTTTAAATGATAAACTATAAGATTGTAAATTTTTTATAAACATCTATTGCATTGACGTTGATGCTACATGAGGCAACATTTACTTAAATAGAATGATTTACCAATACTACAAACTAGAATATACCAAAGATCCACTGTTTCAAATTTATCGTCGGGTAAGTTAATTAAAATATCTTTCTAACTATTTAAAATTTTAAATGTTACTATCAATAGTTTCATCATTTAATATATATGTAATATATATGTATGACACTAATATAAAAATTTAAAATATTGTGTGTGCAATAAAAGATATATATCAACAAAAAAATCGTGAAAAGACAAAGAGAAATATGACAATCTCAATACTATTAAGAAGCAAGGGCATATTGATAAGGCGACAAAAGCCCGAAGAAAAAGAATTCACAGTATGCGTGTAAAAAAGACCAAATTGCATGTGACTCAGAAGGTTAGAATATAATACAAAAATATTCATTAATTATAACATATTAAATCACGTTTTATCATTTTTATATTTGTATTTGATATTTGTTTATTTTAGGATCAATAATTGGTGGACCAATATTTTAAAGATACATGAGTTACAAAAAATGCACCTCAAAAAGGATGTGTCCATTTGCATTCAAATTAATTTTTAAAGAGACACCTCCTTTTAAAAAGGATGTGTCTATTACATTGGGAACTATGTGTCTATTATAGGAGAAATTTGTTTATTTAAGGAAATAAAAACCTCAAAAAATTGTACGTGATTTGCAGAAACTAAAGAACAACACAACAACACAAAATAAAGGTGTGATCAATTTAACATAAATTTTTCCTTCCACACTCATGCAATTCTTATTCTGTGTCTTCAGTATTCTATTCTGAACAACTTAAATTTTCCTCATTATAGATTTATCCATTCTCTGTATAGTTAATGTATGATAAAATATGTGCTTATGAATAATAATGAATAAGGGAAAAATTACGATTATTTTCATGTTTCTTTATGAGTCCTGTTTTTTCATAGAAATCACTTAGTTCATTATTTTGATAGTGCATATTACTTTAAAAAGTTGATTGTCAATACTATTTTGAAAGTTAATGTTTCGACATAATAACTAAGGTCCGCTGCTCTCTATGATCCGCTTCATTTTTTTCGGATAGCATCGTAAGAATTTGAACTTATAACCCTTGAAGCAAAGATATTGAAAAGGGAAAGGTAAGTAAATTAACGATTACAATATGAGATGCTAATATTTTAAATCTTCAGATGAACATGTACTATATTTTCATAACAGTTCATATCAAAGTGTGAGGAAGGATTAGATTGGTAGGATATTTAGGGGTATGGGGAATATGCTCCGCACGGTGTCCTGTGAGTGATGGAAAATTAGAAAAGTACACCAGTCTGTTGAAACTAACTAAATAGGAAATATCTTCTTTATAAGTTTGGAATTCTAATGCATAGTGATTTGGCACATATAGAAGGGTTCTTCTTGTAAATGTTATTTATTTTAAGGATTCAGTGTAATTTCACTTTGCCTTCAGGCTCTATTATCTTGTAACATTTGATTCTTATTATAATTGATGGAATTTAGCTTAATGGGTTGCCTAAATGCATATTTTTTCGATGTAGTTTCTGGATATATTATGTACGGGAATATTGAATTTAGTTGCCATAGGAAAAAATGACAATACATAAGAACAAGGCATTTATATTAAATTATTATCATAAACTTTTGTGTAGTTTTGCTTTCTGTAATTTTTGAGTAAATAGTATGTCCCTAAAGGATGCCTGTTTAGGGTGCATTCTAAATTTTTTTCGTAGCGCTTGATTTTGCAATAGATCATATTCTCTTGTTTGCCATTTACTAAAACTAATAGTTGTAAAAAAGTTCAATTTGAATTGCATGTTTTGGGCTTTAACTTTTAAATGATTGATGAAACATTAGCTCAGAATCGAATTTACCAGGTCCTACTTTATTTCTCTCATCGCTGCTCTTGAATGTCTTTTTTTCGTAAGAAAACATATAAGCCTGTAGATTTGATGTTCTATGTTTTACTTTCTATGATTTCATACTATCATTATAAATAAGGTTTTAAATCCCAATACCTTACAAAAAGGAGTATTCAATTAGTCTTAAATGATTTTTTAAGAGAACATAGAGACATTCATTCACGGACTTCCTTAGGATGACAAAGCAATTTTTGAAATATTTTCTTACATTCTCTTGTAAATTTGTTTTTCTTTTTTTAATGTTGGAGGGTGGAGGAAGACAAAAACACCGAGTGAACCAATACGATGCATGATTTCAAACTTTAGGCTATGGAGAACTTGGAGTAGGATTTAAATATGAAATAGATGTATCAACTTTCCTTCATTTTAGAATGGTATCCCACCAAGAGAAATTGTTGTTTGTCTTTCCCTTCCCAACCTACAAGGGCTTAGTGTCAATTATTTATATATTTACAGTCTAATTCTCCAATTAATTTGCAAAATTCATATATTAAATTATGTCTTAATGCATGAAATCAACCAATTATGTTGATGGATTCAACAATCCCAGTAAAACCTCTGAGAATAAATCAAAAGTCATTCACCTTACGATTAAAGAATTTAATAGTAGGACATACAACATCTTGCGGACATAACTTTTCATAAAAAATTTGCAAAATGATAACGACGGATGAAGAAGTAAGGAAAAAAAATAGAATACAGTATATGTTTAAGCAATTATAATATTTTAACGATTATAAACAAAATTGTCGTTTCTTGTAGGGTGTGCAGATTGGAGTTATCATCTTTAATAATGACATTAACTATTTCACGGGCAATGTTACAGCTAATAACACTTACCTGATTTCAAATCCAGAAGTTAAAAAAGTTAATCTGTTGTTTTCTATGCACATCCGGAAAAAAATTGGTGTTAAAGAAATATATTGTTGTGAAGGATGCGCTAGACCCTATTGAAGATATGATTGGATACAATTTAGTGGAGTTCAAATATATAAATTTTGAACAACACAAAATTGAATAGGTATAATTTCTTCCTCCCTAACTTATTATATAATTATATTTATATTTAATAGTATTTCAATAACTCAAGCAAATTCTATCATGCGGATGTTTATGGGATTTTACTAATAGTTAAAGAGAGTCTGAGGGAAATTATAATCATCAATAAAGAGAGTGAAAATATCATAAATTTTTTATCATATATTTCCTTAACATGTTAACAATAAAAGCTTTAGCTTTATTCAATTTTCTAAAACTTCTATATCAGTTACACACTTATTCGAATGACTTATTATCTATTGAATAGATATTTGCTATCACTAATATCACCCTGAAAGAATACCTAGGTAATATTTATCCAAGTTCAACTGATTCAATAAAATATGCCTTTTGTTTTTCTTTTTATTCAAGATGTCGTAAAACTAGAACAATTTATATGCCTCGCATTTCATGTGTATTGTACAAATTATAGCTTTTCTTGATTTTTTTATTATTTTAGGTGAATTACAGCTGCAAACTACATCAGCATCAATTCTACAAATAAATTCGACTTGTGAAGAAAACACTTATCTCAGAAATTGGTATCCTAAATACAAAAAAGATTATAATTGAATGACATTGGTCAAAATTAAAATTAACAAATATTTTCTAACGTTACGCAGGTTACTAGAAATTGATAATCCTATCAAAGTGTGAGACTTAATAATGATCTAGAGAATGAAAACTACAAAGGAAGTTTACCTAGACCAAATCATATACAAGCGAGATACATTATCAGAGGTCAAGGTATATTATTTAATATCATATTTTTAATTATGACCATTTTGTTAGGAATCATTTAATTCCTAATATGTGGGCAACATATTTAATTATAATTATATTTGTCATTTAATTATTAGTGGACTAATTAAGTGATCTAAATCCAAATGAGTCCTAAAAATTTCTTTTGATATGGAACAAAGAGTAGATACCTAACAGGAATCAACTTAGGGATTATGGGAATCCTAACTTGATACATATATAAAGAACTTTATGGTTATGATCCCCAATATACTAAATCACACATAGTTTTCTATTCTCCCCATCAAGATGGAAAACAAAGGTCCCACAAGGAATCCAAAAATTTAGTTGAGGAAGACCATAGAACTAAATCCATTCTTGTTCATGGGAGATTCGTTCGTGCTCATAGGATCGTGCTCATAGGAGATCTCATATTGAAGGTATTCCACATATAGTTCTTACATCTTACGACGGATCCAGGTATTCCGCTATTCCCTAAAGTTTTAATGATGTAAGTGTTAGTCCAAGTGGCTACGATAATCTAGAAGGGGGTGAATGGATTATCCCAATTTTCCCATTTTTGCCCTCTTTTTAGAATATGAGAATGATGACCAAAAATAAATGTGCGGGAATGTAAACAACACTGGATGATTTATAGAGTTCAACCCACCTAGCCTGGCCTAATCCTCTACCACCCTAGTATGTCCGAAATGGATTTCCAAAAAAGGAAAGAAGTTTATTAATAGATATCAAACTATTACAACATTTACCTTGAAGAGCACCTCACTCTTCTTACAACACCACCTCTGAATATTACCAAAATCTTCTTACACGAATGAAGAGTAGCACACTCTTTAACACCTAAAATCACCCAAGTGTGCTCTTACCACAAGAACACTAACATGGATGTCTTGTTTTGGATGATTGAAAATAATTCAAGATTACAACTCAAATGAAGTATACAACTATGAAGAGCAAGGGTAATCAAGAATCAAGCCTAATACTCAAGATGTGCAAGGGAAAGACTTAAATTTCAAATACAACAAGAATATGAAAGTGAAGAACAAGAAGTTTGCTTGTGTTTGTGTTGTTGTATCTTGTTGCTTCAAGCCTTCATCTATTTATAGGAGAGGTCTTAGATTTAAATCTCAGTCATAGGCTCCTCCTTGGAGATTGAATAATGTAAAAAATTGCAAATCAAATGGAGAATATAGCTGTCAGAAATCAATTCCTTAAAATCATGAAAAGCTGTCTGTTGTGCAATGGATAGTTTGCTGATAAAACCTTAGGTCGACAGGTTGACCTCAAATTGAAAAAAATCAAATTTAAACTTGCAAAATAGGGTTTGGACTGGTCGACAGGGCCTTCGACCCGGTTGTCCCCCTATGGACCGGTTGAAGCCCTTTTATGAGACGAAAGATTTTGTGTGAAATTATTTCACTCTCGCACCGGTCCGACCCCCTTGATTTCTTCTTCCTTCTCATTTCTTTTGGGAAATCAAACTTGAACACGGTTCCCCTCTAGTAGGCGTCGGTTGTCCCGAAATAGAAGTGTTGTCCATTTTTTGTCAAAAATAAACTTCAAAAAATACTCCAAAAATTAGTAAAAATCATTTAAAACGATTTGGAGTATTTGGACAATATTTGGGAATATTAGTTCTCGCAGAAAAACTCGATTAAATGAAATCATCAAAATTACGATAAAAAATTTAACTAACTAACTCCCCTTTTATGATTACAAACCAAAACAATTTTAGGAGGTCAATTTTAAAAACGTACAAGTTTTTTAGTCAAAAGCAACTACCCATTTTAGGCGAAGCTTTTCATTATTAAGAATCATAAGTATAGGAGCAAAGGTTTTTCAAAACATTTTATAAAAGCCCCTCCTATTAACATGCTAAACAAAAATAGGCATTGAAGCAAACAACTAAAAGCTAAAAGCTCCCCACCAAAAAGAATTCATTAGTCAAATGTAAAAGTCCATTATGCATCCATTGGACTAAGTTTCATCCTCAGCTTTTAGCTTTTTCATCCACATCTTATAACTTTTTTCGCGAGCATTTTCAAGCTTCTTTGATCTAAACATAAGCTTATGTTTCTCCTCCTTTGGAATCATCAAAAAGACTATTAGCACAATAATAACATCATAAATACATACCAAAGTGCGCATTGAATCGAATTATCATGCTTTTGAATATAAAGCTTAAAGTTCCAAATTGTGAGGGAAATTTTGAAAAGAAAGTTTGTAGAAGCTCATTTGATTGATAGAACATGATCTCTATAAACATATATGACATTTGAAAGCAAGAGATTCATGTAAAGGATGAAATTTTCACTAAGATATTTTATCGAACACTTTACATGCATAGGATAAAATCAAAGTTGTATATAACATTTGTAAATGTAATCATGCCCAAAAACTCAACACCAATCACAATTCTACAATCTCAATACATCAACATTCATAATTCCCAACACAGTTATACAAAAATTTCACCAATTCATCAAGTAGAAGAACATTCTCAAGGGTTCAACTCAATTGAGATTAAAGAGGGAATTAAACTTGCCAATGGATTGGAGAAGATGAATAAAATGGAAGATATACGCATTATATAAGTCCAATAATGTAGAATTTGCAAGAAAAAAAAATATTTTGAGTGAATTATGTGTGAAATGGGTGAAGGGGTGCGAAAATAGACGAAATGAGATGAATAGGCTGAAAGATTGGACAAAACTGATTTTAAACCAAAAATGTTCTATGGTCGACCGGTTGACAGGGGTTCCGACCGGTCCAAGCCTTGGTCGACCACCTTGTCAATTGGTACCTGAAAAAATGAGTTTTGTTTCTGTCCGAATTTTGAGTTAAAAATGCGATTTTTCACCCCTAAGTTTTAAAAATGCACAAAATGCAATCGTAGACCTTATTCGATATGCATTATGTCTCAACGAGCTCAAATTGAAGTAAAAGACTCGGCGGCTAAAGGTTTTGTGAAAATATCTGCGAGTTGTTCTTGAGACGGAAGAAAGCACATCTCAATTTTTCGTTTAGAAAAACAATCCCTTAGAAAATAGTGTTGAACCTCAATAGGTTTTGTTCGGTTATGATGAATCGGATTTTGAGCAATGTTTATAGTGGATGTATTGTCACAAAAAATAGAAATATTTTTAAAATAACATTTGTAATCCGCTAAGGTTTGTTTCATCCAAAGAAGTTGAGTACAACAAAAGGCCACGAGAATATATTAGAACCTAGCCGTTGATAAGATACACAATTTTGCTTCTTTGAAAACCAAGATACTAGGCAATAGCCTAAAAATTGACATGATTCTAAGTACTTTTGCGATCATCAATATTTCCCATAGTCAATCACTATATCCTTTAAGAGGAAATTTTTCATTCTTTAGATAAAACAAGCCATATGAAATAGTGTCTTTCAAATATCGAAAAATTCTTTTAACGACACTCATATGAGATTCTTTGGGATTGCTTTGAAATCAAGCACATAGGCAAACGGCATGAAGAATTCGAGTCTACTTGCGGTTAAATAAAGTAAACTACCAATCATACCTCGATACTTTGATTCATCAACCAACTTGCCTTTTTCATCTTTGTCAAGCTTTATATTGGTTGTCATTGAGTAGCAAATGATTTCTTCCTTCTTCAATACCGAACTTCTTTAGAAGCTCTTTTGTATACTTGATTGGGATATGTAAATGCCTTCTTGACATTGTTTTATTTAAAGTCCAAGAAATAAATTGAGTTCTCCCATCATACTCATCTCAAATTCACCATGCATGAGCTTAGAAAATTTCTTACAAAGAGACTCATTAGTAGCACCAAATATAATGTCATCAACATAAATTTGTACCAATAAACAAGCTTGCCCTTTTTCAAAAACAAAGAGAGTAGTATCAACTTTACCTCTTGAAAATCCATTTTGTAAAAGAAAAGATCTAAGTTTATCATACCATGCTCGGGGTACTTATTTTAAACTATATAAGGCCTTTTAAAGTTTGTAAATATCATTTGGCCTCGAAAAATTTTCAAACCCCGGAGGTTATTTTACATAGACTTCTTCTTGAATAAAACCATTTAAAAAGGCAGATTTAACATCCATTTGGTAAAGCTTGAAATTTTTAAAACAAGAATAGGCAAGTAAAATTCGAATTGCTTCTAAACGTGCTACCGGTGCAAATGTTTCATCATAGTCAATACCTTCTTCTTGATAATACCCTTGAGCCACTAACCTTGCCTTGTTTTGAACGATGTTGCCTTGGTCATCGAGTTTATTTCGGAATACCCATTTAGTGCCAATAATAGTTTGTGATGGAGGACAAGGTACTAAATCCCATACATCATTTCTTTCGAATTGATTTAACTCCTCTTGCATTTCTAGAAATCAATCTTCATCTTCAATGATTTCCTTTGCATTTTTTGGCTCTTTTTGAGAAATAAGAGCTTTCTCGGCAACTTTCCTTCTAGTCATGACCTTTTCTAGAGGATCCCCAATTATGAGATCTTTTGGATGATCTCCTTTGAATTTTAATGCAACGGGAAGGTCCGAGTTATCACCTTTGTCTTCTTGTGGAACATTTGAAGTTGAAGGTTGATCAATTGATGTGGAAGGTTGATCACTTTGAACATCATTTGGAACAATTGGTTCAATTTCATCTTCTTCATCACTTTCACCATTGGGTATCCTTTCAACACCCGAGGCTTCATTAAATTTGACGTGAATAGACTCCTCGACCACCATGCTTGTTTTGTTATAAACCCGATATGCCTTACTTTTTGTCGAATATCACATAAAAATTCCTTCATCGGGCTTGGGATCAAGTTTGTCTAATTGATCCTTGGTATTCAAAATAAAAAACTTGCAACCAAATATTTTGAAATAACTAATATTTGGAGTTCTTCATTTCCAAAGCTCATAAGGTATTTTATTTAATTTAGGACGAAGATATACCCGGTTTATGACATAGCAAGTGTTGTTGACTTTTTGCCCAAAAATATTTTCAAGTGAAAATTCATTTAGCATGGACCTAAGACATTTCTTGAAGAGTTCGATTTTTCTTTCGGCAATAATATTTTGTTGTGGAGTTCTCGGGAGAAAAATTATGTGCATATCTCTTGGTTTCACATAATATTCTAAAGTCATCATCAAATTCTCCTCATCGGTCACTCCTTATAGACTTAATTGTATCTTCCTTTTCATTCTCTATAAGTCTACACAACTTAGCAAACTCATAGCGGCATCACTTTTATTTGCAAGAAAAATAGCCCAAGTATATCTAGAAAAATCATGGAAAAATTAGAAATTTAGTCAGCTAACTTTAGCCATCTAGACATTTAGTCCGCTAAGTAGTCAATTTTCAGTATAGATCATCAACTTTCGAGTTTATAGACATTTAGTCCTAATTTTGCCGGAATAAGCTAATCTCGCCGGAAATTGCTGAGGCGGACTAGATGTGCTGACATGGACAAAATATTGAGGAATTTTCAATTTTAGAGAGAAAATTGCCCATGTGTCAAGGCTATTTAAATAAAACAAAAAGATTCCAAAATAGCCATATTCCTAGAATAAAAAAATTATTACGAAAAAACAAAAATCACCAAAAGTAAAAAATAAACTAATGAATTTGATAAGAAAAAATCAAATTAATCAGATGAAGCAATATAAGAAAACCGAAATTTGGAAAATTATATAAAAAAAAATTCTTTTACCTCCCTTCTTTGGAAGAGTTATAATGAAAAGATTATTTTTTATTTATATTCTTTATTTAATAATTTCAACAGAAAATTTTGGAAGAAAAATAAAGATTAATCAAAACTAAGTTAAATTTGGGATATTAAGCAAAATTAAAGTAAAATCAAGCATAAATTAAGCAGAATTAACCACATATTTATAGGTGTTCAAGCAAAATTTTGGAAGGAAAAAAACAGACAAAAAAAGGCAATTATTAAAACAAATTAAGAAAAGACTAAGCAATATTTAGACAACATTAAGTAAAGATTAGGCAATGATTAAGCAAATTTTGATTAAGAGCGGAAAAAAAAAGTCTGAAGAATCCCAATCCCCCATCCGCCACCAAGGCCATCTCCACCACCCTGCATCTCCATCTCCACCTCCACCATCAAGCCCACATGCATCCGCTTTCGCCACCACCAACAAGACAAGACCCCATCCAGCAAAAACACCTCGATTTTTTTATTTTTTTGAAGGAAAAACACATCGATTTCTTTGTTTGCTTCTCAGATTTGAAGAGAAAATTGGGCAAGAAGAAGAAGAAGTCGCGGGGGAAGGGCAGGCGTGAGTGTAAGGGAGAGAGGTTTGGCGCGAGGTGGGCGGATGGCGGCGGATGAGTGCTTCATCTTAGGTAATGGTGATGGTGGTGGCTGGCGATTCTTCATTTAGGTTTTTTAATTATTCTTTTATTTTTTGAAAACCTTTGTCCGAATATTTAGAGTTTAAAAGAAGTTTTTGATTTACTTTCATGATTCATCCTTTAATTGCCAACAAGACATTTTTCTTTCTAAAATTCAAATTCATTTCTTTCCATTTGTCAAAAAACCCCTAATTTACTTTTAGCAATTTCCGACAAGATTAGTTTTTTCCGGCAAAATTAGGACTAAATGTCTAAAAACTCGAAAGTTGATGGTCAATACCGAAAATTGACTACCTAGTGTACTAAATGTCAAAATGGCTAAAGTTAGCGGACTAAATTCTAATTTTCCCAAAAATCATCAACTATAATAAATGTGTAATATTTTCCACTTAGACTTCAAAGCCATATCCCCTTACAAATCAAGATGAAGTAATTGTAGAGGCTTGGTTGTGGAAATTTTATTTTGGGCTTAAAACTACTTTTAACTAATTTGTTCTTTTGACAAGTGTCACATAAGCCAAGATTTTCAAAATTCAATTTGGGTAGTCCTTTTACATGTTGGTTTTTGTAAATCTCTTGCAAATTTTGTATCCAACATGTCCAAGTCGCCTATGCCATAAACTTGTTAAATCATTATTGGCGACAAGACAATAAATATTTTGACTAACCAAATCACTTGTGCAGATTTTGTAAAGATTGCCTTTTCTACTTGCTTCACAAAATATTTTATCATTTTTTAGAATAAGACATTTTCCTTTATTAAAAATAACATCATAATTAGAGTCACAAAGTTGGCTTACACTTATCAAATTGAACTTAAGCCCTTCAACTAATAAAACATTAAAGAAGAGTTACCAATTTCTCCATTTCCAAGAATTTTTCATTTGCCATTCCCGAACATGACCATGCCTTCTTCTTGGAGCTTGATGTTGGTAAATAGTTCTCTCCTTCTGGTCACATGGCGTGAATACCCGTTGTCCACGAGCCATTTTGAATCTTCCAAATTGTTATAGCCCCTAGCACCTACAAATAAATCGTTTTTAGGTACCCTACAATTTTGGGGTCCATGGGGGTTAGTCTTGAGATCTTTGGTTCTCCAAAAATGGCTAAAGCTATTTTTTAATTTACAATCATTTGCATAATGTCTATTTTTACCACAATAAAAGCAACTAATAATGTTAGGACTACTAGCACGTATGAAAGTCGGAGCTTGGTCATTTTTCTTAAAAATGGTTTGAAAAGGTTTGTAACTAAGTCTAGTTTGGAATGCTCACTTCTTTGTGCGCCAATAATTTTTGTAACTTTATCCGTACTCAAATTAAAACATTGCACATCTTTTTCAAGTTTTCAATTTCTTTTGTGAGCATTTGTTTTTCTAATCGAGTATGGACTTTTGCAAAGTAATAACATGAGCATGATCTTCATCGGTAGCATAATATGTATTATTAGAAGAAGATGCTAAGTCTTTAGGAATAGATTGCATACCCGATTGAGAGGTGGATGGTTTGGAATTTTTCCTCTCCTTAAGATATACTTAGTAGATGAGAAGATTTCAATGAGCTCGTCAAACTTGAGAGTTTCAAGATTTTGAGCTTAAAGTAATCGTCGTTACCTTTTCGAACCAAGAACCGAAGAGCATTTAAGACTTTAGTTACCTTGTCTTCTTCGAGATGACTTTCCCAAGTGCCACGAGAGGATTGATTATTGTGTCAAGCCTTTCCACCATTTTTGAAATGCCTTCACCCTCATCCATAATGAAGTTTTCAAAATTTTTAACAAGCATGGTTTTTTTATTGCTTGTTTTACTTTCTTTGTGCACTCATAGATGGTTTTTAATTTTTCCCATACTTCATGTGCGGACCTTATTCCTTTAATATGATTATACTCGGTGTGGTAAGAGAACAATGCAAAATATTCAAAGCCTTACCATTTAGAGAAAATGACTTCTTGTCATTATCGTCAAATTCTTTGAGGCTCTTGAGGTCGAGTGCCATCCTCCATTTCATGGTTGGTTGAGCTATCCTTCAATAACCGCATTCCAAATATTGAACCCACGCCCTTGTAGAAAGCACTCCATTCGGTCTTTCCAAAAGCATAGATGTTGGCATCGAATAGTGGTGGCTTGTTGGTGGAGGAGTCGGTGGTGAGGTAGCTTTCGCTCGTAGCCATGGATCTCCTCTTTACTCGCAAAGATTAAACGAGTTTTCCAAAGAGCTTGGCTTTGATACCACTTGTTAGTCCAAGTGGCTACGATAATCTAGAGAAGGGGTGAATAGATTATCCCGATTTTCGATTTTCGCCCTCTTTTTGAATATGAGAATGATGACCAAAAATAAATATGCGGAATGTAAACAACACTCGATGATTTATAGAGTTCAACCCACCTAGGGCCTAATCCTCTACCACGCCCGGTATGTCCTAATGGATTTCAAAGAAAGGAAAAACTTTATTAATAGATATTAAACTATTACAACATTTACCTTGAAGAGCACCTTACTCTTCTTACAACACCACCTATGAAGATTATCACAATCTTCTTACACCATTAAAGAGTACCACACTCTTCAACACCTAAAATCACCCAAGTGTGCTCTTACCACAAGAACACTAACAAGGATGTCTTGTTTTTTTATGATTTAAAACAATTCAAGATTACAACTCAATTGAATTATACAACTATGAAGTGCAAGTGTAATCAAAAATCAAGCATAGTACTTAACATGTGCAAGTGAAAGACTTAGGCTAAATACAACAAGAATATGAAAGTGAAGAACAAGAAGTTTGCTTGTGTTTGTATTGCTTGTGTTGTTGTATCTTGTTGCTTCAAGCCTTCATCTATTTACAGGAGAGGTCTTGGATTTGAATCCCAACCATAGGCTCCTCCTTGAAGATTGAAATCTGTAAAAAAAATGCAACTAAAATGGAGAATATAGTCATTAGAAATCAATCCCTTAAAATTATGAAAAGTTGTATGTTGTGCAAATCGGATAGTTTGTTGATAAAACCTTAGTCGACCGGTTGACCTCAAATAGAAAAAAATTGAATTTAAACTTGAAAAACAGGGCTTGGACCTGTCCAATAGGGTGTTGGACCGGTCGATAGGGCCTTCGACTGGTCGACCCCCCTGTAGACCGGTTGGACAAACCCTTTTTATGAGACAGAAAGATTTTGTGCGAAATTATTTCACTCGCCCTGGTCGACCATTGAATCGACCGACCCTGATTTTTTCTTATGTCTCGTTTCTATTTGAAATCAAACTTGTACATGGGTTGCCCTCTGGGGCGACCGGTTGGCCTCGAAACAGAAGTGTTGTTCAATTTATGTCAAAAATAAACTCCAAGAAATACTCCAAAAAATTAGTAAAAATCATTTAAACTGATTTGGAGTATTTGGACAACATTTGGGAACATTGTTTTGGTGAAAAACTCGATTAAATAAAATCATCAAAATTACGATAAAAACATTTTCTAACAAAGAAGCATGATGTTGATATCCTAGAATTTTTGTCATGGACTCGCCGAGTTTAATCAAGAGAAGGGGATGGAAGGGGTGTTCAAAGAAATGGAATTAGGGATTGGAGAAGGGAATGCGTTGATCGTGTGTTTGAGGAAGGGAACAAGACCGCTCGGGAGTTTTAGAAGGATTGGGCCACCGAGGGAATTGTTGGGCGATGGAGTCATTGGGTATTTGCGATGGAATTAATGGGCTTATTATTATTGTTACTAATAGGGTTTTGGCCCAATATATTATTATTATTATGTAATTTTAGTTAATTTGCATTCTTGTTATTTTAATTCCTAGAAGGGGAAAGTGGTCCCAGTTGTAAACATTAAGTAAGTGGAGAATTACGAAGGAGGATATCAGAATAAGTTACACAAATTATTCTTATTTTCTCTCTCTACTCATTCCTTTTCTTTCTCCATTTCTGTTCTTTCTATTCAAGCTACATCAGTTTATATACATAATTACAATTATACAGAAAATTATTATAGAAACCCATTGAAAACACTACATTTGGTATACAGAGCAGACGATCCTTGGCCATGGTTGAAGGCACTCGTTTGAAAGACCCGCAAGAAGCCTAGAAATGTATTGATCAGATTTTACAAACTGAATCTATGAAGAGAGAAGCAGCTGAAATGAAACTTCAAGAGCAAATATTTGGGATTAATTCAGAGGTACATGAGCCGTTATCTGGTTTAAATGGTAGGTATGAACATTTAACCAACACACTGGCAGCTATTCAACTTCAGTTACTAAACTTAAATAAAGGAAAAACAACTTCAGATGAGGAATCGATTTTAGGTGGACCTTACCCTGGTTTACTTGAGAATGAACAAATTTCAGAATTCAGCAACAATATCCTAGGTCTAGAACACCCATGGATCAGCATGGTATGAATGTTATAACTTATAAATCCTTTACCTAAAATTGATTTTCCCCCAGGTTTGATGGAACCTAACCTCATTCTTGGATTTTGAAGTTTAATGGGTACTTCAAAATTATTCCAAACATCCGAGATCATCGAAAGGTTACCCTAGCTTCTATGCACTTTGAGGGTAAGGCAGCTCACGGGTATCAGAATTTTAACACCAAACATGTTGAGCTAGCATGGGCCCAGTTTGGAAATTATATCCTCTAGGTTTGAGGAATTGAAGGAAGCTAAGATTATAGGTGAATTCAACAAGTCAAACATACGGTCTTATAATCGAGTATGTTGACAAGTTTGAGGAATTGCAAGTCCGTATGTTGATGCTAAACAAAGGGAACTACATTGAAGAGTATTTTGTGGCTAGTTTCATTAGTGGACTGAGTGAAGAATCCCAAGCATTCATTAATATGTTTGAATCCACTACACTCCAACAGACCATTGAATTGGGAAGGAAACAATTATGCACTATGGAAGCTATCACAAGAAGGTTAAAAGTCCAACTAAGACACCCCTAGGTTCTTACAGCAATCCTATGAGAGTTGAGGCCAACCCCCAGATTTCACCCACTAAGCCCCAATACACTACTTCACCCAAACCACCCATTAAACTATTATCTGCTTCCCGAGATGGCCGCAGGTGTAAGTCAGCGCTACGATAATCTCAGAGATTGAATAGATTATCTCCATCTTTTCGATTTAGCCCTCTTTTTGTAACCGAATGCTCAAACACAATAATAAAGGTGCGGAATGTAAACAATACACGTCGATTTAAAGAGGTTCAATCCACCTAGGGCCTAATCCTCTACCACCCCAAAGATATCCGGATGGATTTCAAAGGAAAAGAATTTTATTAATTACCAAAATTAATACAAATTCAACTTACAACACCTTGAAGAGCACCACACTCTTCTTCAACAACACCTTTGGAGATTACCACAATCTCCCTTTGAAGATTACCACAATCTTCCTTCAACGGCACTTGTGAAGATTACCACATCTTCAACCTCAAGAATACCAAATTCTTCAACACCTCAATAAGAAGATCACCACAATCTTCTTGCACCTATCGCTAGATCATCCAAAGTGTGTTCTTACCACAAGAACACTCACAAGGATATCTTGTGTTGAATGATTACCCAAATTCAAGATTACAACTCGATAATTGATAATACAATAGAGTGCAAGTGTAATCAAGAAAAGCTGAACCTCAAGGATGTCAAAGTGAATAGCTAGGCACATTTACAACAAGAATAATAACAATGAAAGACCAAGTATTTGCTTGAAGTGTATCTTGTTGTGTTGTATCTCAATTGTTGTTTTGGTTTCTCCAAAACTTCCTCTATTATAGGAGATGATTGATCAAGCATAGGCTCCTCTTGGGGATTGAAAATCTCTGAGAAAAATACAATTAAAATCAAGAATATAGTTTGTTTAGAAATCAATCTCACAATTTAAGGAAATGTGTTCTTTGTCAAACGGTCATATTTTTTTGTTATACCGATGCACGACCATCATTCGAGAAATAAGAGAATTACGAACACTTTGAAAATTTCAACAGGCGACCAGGTCGACATAGGCTTCACCGGTGACCTGTTTCAACCGGTCCCCTCAAGCAAAAAAGACAAGAGGGGAAGTTAGAATAAAAATGAACTCCCAGTGCATCGGCCGATGCGGCACGGCCGACCGACCAAAGATTACATCCGTCTCATTTTCTCGTTTCTAAAAATATCTTCAGTGTACGGGTTGCCCTATGTATACTGGACCATCGTCAAGAGATGTGAAATGTTGTCCAATTTTTGTCGAAAACAAAACTCAAGAAATACTCAAAAATTTAGTAAAACATTTTAAACCAATCGGAGTATTTAGACAACATTTAGAAATCTTGTTTTAGGAGTAAAAACCCGTTGACATAAACTCATTAAAAGTGTTGTCCATTATTATCAAAAATAAACTAGAGGAAATACTCCGGAAAATATTAAAACCATTTTAAATCATTTAGGAGTATTTGGACAACCTTTAAAAACATTGTTTTGGTGACAAAATAAAATCATCAAAATTAAGATAAAAACATGTATCAAACAATCTCCCCCTTTTTGATGATTACAAACCAAAACAATTTTTACACAAACTAAGAGAGCAATTTTAGAAATGATTTTCCAGTAAAAACATTTGACCATTTGGAAGCAACCAAAATTTCCAAAAATATTAAAGCAACCAAGTAGGGAGTAAATATATTCAATAATAAGCACAAGCTCCCCCTATCAACAAGCATATCAAGAATAATGTAAAAGCAATATTTCCATAAGCTAAAAGCTTTAGCTTTTACAAATTGTTCAAGAGCTTATAAGCTCCCCTGTCAAAACATCATTAAACAATTATATAAGTCCATCAAGCAAAAATTGGACTAACAACGAATCACAACTTATGGCTTTTATGAGCCATAGCTTATAGCTTTTGTGACAAGCTTTTATTAGCTTCTTTGAGCTAATGAGCCAATATCCTGTTTCTCCCCCTTTGGAATCATCAAAAAGAATGTTAGGATGATAAAAGCATCATACAAATATGTCAAAGTGCGCAAACGAGACGGTTTATCAACCATCGAGCATTTTATACATTAAGTCCAAGGAAAATGGGAGAGTTGTAACATAAGAGATCCATAAGCTCATTAGTTAGCTAAAAACATGCTTTCAAAAAGATTTTAAGACATTTTGAAGCAAGAGAATCATGTAGAAGTTGAAAGTTTCATTGCGACATTTCATCGAACACCTTGTGTGCGTGAAAAATAAAAAGAGGTTGTATATAGTCCTTGTAAAAGTTTCAAGCCAAAAATTTTCATACCTTCATCAATCAACCTCATTCCAAAGCTCAATAAGATCATATGCAACATTTGTTCATCAAATAGGAGGCTCAACAAAGAGATTCTCAAGGGTTCAACCCAATTGAGATAATATAAGCTAAGAAGAATCAAGGCATTTACAAATGCCAAAAATTAGAGCATCCATCAAGTAATACAAGTCATGCCTTAACAATACATGTATGATATATCCAATGTCCCAACATATCCAACTAAGCATAATGATCAAAGTATCAAAAGAAAGCACTTTTACCATCAAGTACTTCATACCAATTATCAAACAATGCTTAAATTAGAGTATTTTTACCATCAAATACTCCATCAAAATCATGATCATCCACAAGTCATTATCAACTTGCAATTTTAACCCTTTTAAGAAAACAAGCAAATATCATTAGTACGAAGGGGTTTTACAAAGGTTCATAAAAATACAAAGCATCATTAATGAAAATGCTAGAAAGCAAAGGGGGTGGGGACATCATTCCTCATCCGAGGAGAAGCAAGATCCGGGAATAAAGTCCTTGATGAATTTCTTCAACTTCCCGATAGACTTTTGCATTTTGGAGGTCTTTTGCTCCAAAGCCTCATACTCGTCTCATGAAAAGCCCTCATCTCATCAAATTCGGCTTGAGTATACCTCTAGGCGGTTGAGCACCTGTATTACCCTCCGGATTGCTCGGTTTGCCTTCTTCCGCCAATCTTGCGGCCTCGGCGTCATCAAAGTAGTCATTAGGATCGGGGGACTCTTGACCTCTTCCTCTAGCCATTTTAGTTGGTCTGATGTCCATATTCTTGCGCATCTGACCATTTGGGAGATGTTATCAATGTCGAAGTCATTTTGAAATACTTCCGAGTTACACTCCGACGAAGGTAGTCCCGATTGAATAAGAAGTTTACAAATCCAATTTCCCATAACCAACTTCTTATTACCTTGAGTGATGGACTCGATTAGACATTGAATAAGAATGGCACCAAAGTTAAGTGGTTCCCTCCTAGCAATCTTATAAGTCAAAAAGTAATCCATGTTGCTAGGCATCTTTCCTGACTTACCACAAATGCAATATGAGACAATGACCGACAAAATACGATGCTCAAGTGTCATTGCCAACAAAGAATACTTTGGTCATACTCCCAAATACGTCTTCACTTCTTTCATTGACACCCCAACATTTCATCATTCCAAGTCCCACAAGAGAAATAATCCCAACCACCTTCTCTAACACGTAAAAAAAGGCAAATATCATTGGGAGTCCATCTAAAATGACGACCCTTATAAGTGAATTTACTGGCTATAGGCTTCCTATCAACATCATATTCCACCCACATATTGGCATAAAAGAGTTGGATAATATCATCATCATACAAAACATAAGCATGCTCCCATAAATACATCCAACCTTGCTCCTCAAAAATCCTCTAATAGTAGGATACTCATTTTGCAATTAAGACACAATTAAAAACATGCATAGAATTAAAATAAAATGCATATATAAATGGGAAGATACGGTTTACCAATTACGCCGTTTCCATGGGTTGTGTCTTTCCCATTGTTGATGATATCTTCCTTTTTGAGAAGTCACTTTGTTGATGATGACTTCTTTGATTACTCCATTTCCAAGGTTTGTTACCTTCCCTTGTTGATAGTCTCTTCTTCTTTGAGAATCATCTTGTTGATGATGTCTTTGCCATTTCCAAGGATTATGTTCTTCCCAATTTTGATTATATCCTCTTCTTGAAATTGGCTTTGTTGAGAATAGTTTCTCCTTCTTTGATCAAATGAAACGGTCATTTGATGTCTTCTTGGATGAATTTTCTTGGATCATTATTTCGCGTACCTAATATGACATTATTTTGTGGTATCCTCATGTGTTTGGGTCCTTTGGGATTAGTCTTGAGACTTTTAGGTCTCCAACGATAATTAGAGCTATTTCTAGCTCGACAAAAATTAGCCGTATGACCCTTTTTACCGCAATAGAAACATGTAATAATTTAGGAGCATAATGACCAACATGCTTAGAGACTTGATTCTTTTTCATGTGATTGACACCCTTAGGCTTATGATCAAGTTCAAGTTTCAACAATCAACGATTTTGGTCATTTTATCGGTACTAAGTTGGATTTAGATAAATCATTTTTCAAGCAATTTATATCCTCAACAAGAGTACTATTTTCTTTCTCAAGATTTCTCACTTTATCAAGTGTGGTGGTGTGAGCACATGATAGTGATTCATAGGAAGTAAATAAACCATCCTTATCATTTTTCAAAACGATGAATTCCTTTTTCAAATTTTTGTATTTAACAAGTAAGTCTTGAATTCATTTTGTAATTCATCAAAATCATTTTGTAAATCATTATAATCATTTTGAATGACAATATCATAGGAAGTAGAGGTTTAAGACATACCTCGTTTTCTTTTTCGATACCCATAAAACAATATTCAACTTCTTCGTAATTGGAAGTTGTAAGAGGTTTGTTCCTTAGATTTGAACTTGTATCCCTTTGAGAAATAGATGCTTTTGTTTGACTCCTTTCATTTGCAAATACTCCATAGATGGCTTCTAATTTTTGCCATACTTCATGTGCCGATTTTATTCCTACAATATGTTCATATTCCAAATTAGTAAATGAACAATACAAAATATTGAGAGCTTTACCGTTTAAGGAGATGATTTTCTTCTCTTCATCATTGAGCTTTTGAGGCCTTTTGAGGTGTGTGGTGTATCTTTCATCGGAATGGATTCTCCGTTTATGACGGTGTTCCAAATGTCGAACCCACAACCTTGTAAGTAGCATTCCATTCTTTCTTTCCAAAAAATAAAATTTTTGGAATCAAATAGTGGTGGCTTGGTGGTGGAGGTGCTGGAAAGATGAGCTTCGTTAAGTAGCCGACGATCGTTTCTCTTCACTCGCGATGTGAAACGAGCTTGCCAAAGAGTTTGTCTCGATACCACTTGTAAGTCAAGCGGCTTACGATAATCTAGAGGGGGTGAATAGATTATCTCCATCTTTTCGATTTAGCCCTCTTTTTACAACCGAATGCTCAAACACAATAATAAAGGTGCGGAATGTAAACAACACACGCCGATTTAAAGAGGTTCAACCCACCTAGGGCCTAATCCTCTACCACCCCAAGATATCCGGGATGGATTTAAAAAGAAAAAGAATTTTATTAATTACCAAAATTAATACAAATTCAACTTACAACACCTTGAAGAGCACCAAACTCTTCTTCAACAACACCTTTGGAGATTACCACAATCTCCCTTTGAAGATTACCACAATCTTCCTTCAACGCACCTTGTGAAGATTACCACAATCTTCAACCTTGAAGAATACCAAATTCTTCAACACCTCAATAAGAAGATCACCACAATCTTCTTGCACCTATCACCTAGATCATCCAAGTGTGTTTTTACCACAAGAACACTCACAAGGATATCTTGTGTTGAATGATTACCCAAATTCAAGATTACAACTCGATAATTGATAATACAATAGAGTGCAAGTGTAATCAAGAAAAGCCAGACCTCAAGGATGTGAAAGTGAATAGTAGGCACATTTACAACAAGAATAATAACAATGAAAGACCAAGTATTTGCTTGAAGTGTATCTTGTTGTGTTGTATCTCAATTGTTGTTTTGGTTGCTCCAAAACTTCCTCTATTTATAGGAGATGATTGATCAAGCATAGGCTCCTCTTGGGGATTGAAAATCTACTGAGAAAAATACAATTAAAATCAAGAATATAGTCTGTTAGAAATCAATCCCACAATTTAAGGAAATGTATGTTGTCAAACGGTCATATTTTTTGCTTTGTCAATGCCGCGATGCACGGCCGCATCGAAATAAAGAGAATTACGAACACTTTGAAAATTTCAACAGGCGACGGCCGACATAGCTTCACCGGTCGACCCTGTTCAACCGGTCTCCTCAAGCAAAAAACAAGACAGAAAGTTCTCAGAATAAAAATGAACTCCTGTGCACGTCGGCCGATCGGGGCGACCGGCCGACGGCACTGCCGATTCGACCCCTTGGGTCGACCGACCAATGATTACATCCGTCTCATTTTCTGTTTCTAAAAACATCTTCAGTACGGGTTGCCCTATAGATGGCGGCCGGTCGACAAGAGACATAAATGTTGTCCAATTTTTGTCGAAAATAAAACTCAAGAAATACTCCGAAAATTTAGTAAAAACATTTTAAACCAATCGGGAGTATTTAGACAACATTTAGAAATCTTGTTTTAGGAGTAAAAACCCATTGACATAAAATCATTAAAAGTGTTGTCCATTATTATCAAAAATAAACTAGAGGAAATACTCCGGAAAATATTAAAACCATTTTAAATCATTTAGGAGTATTTGGACAACCTTTAAAAACATTGTTTTGGTGACAAAATAAAATCATCAAAATTAAGATAAAAACATGTATCAAACACAAGGAGGGAAAATGGGTTGTGCTACAATTGTGATGAAACATTCACTTTTGGGCACATATGCAAAAATAGAGTCACCTACATAATAATGACAAAGATGAGGAATTTGTCTTACATACAAGGATGTACGAGAACATGATCCAATTGGAGATGCTGACTTACTCCCTATGGAAGAGGTACAGATGTCCCTTAATGCTATTTCGGGGAAGATGGGATTACCACTATGAGACTCTTTGGGAAAATAGTGGACATAAATTGCATATTTTGATTGATTCTCGGAGTACTTTGAGTTTCATACACGTGTCTCTGCAAAGAAATTAGGGTGTGTAGGTCCCCGAGGGGTGTGAGTAAGGTTTAGAAGGGGGTTGAATAAACCTTACCAATTTTTTGATTTTAGTCCTTTTAAAATATTATAGAGTTAAATACACGGCTAAGTCCTTGGGGACTAAGTTAGTTAACCAAAGAGAGTTAGCCACTCAATAGACTCGATTGAGTCTTGATAGAATAACTCACTGTTTAGTCTAAACCTTAACTTGGTTTGATGAGATTTTCATTGGAAGACTTAACACCCTTGAATTAGGTTTAACTTTGTTTTGAACACTTGATTTTAGCACTTTGTTAATTATCAGTTGGATAGCAAATTATCGTGAGATATAAAATGATATGAGAAATAAAATCTTTGAAATGTAAATGACACAATAATTTTTATAGAGGTTCGAAGATGGGGTAATTCTTCTCTCCTCTCTTCTCCAACTCCTGAGGAATCCACTAAGTATTGATCGAGTACAAAGTGGTTATCAAGACAGATACAAGTATTGATCACACAAATGACTTGCTCCTTTGAGACTCGACCGAGATGCGCTTGGTCACACAAGTGGCTTCTCGTCGACTCGAACTTCTTCACAGGCGTTTGCGCTTGTTACTTGACTTACTTGCTCAAACTTCTTGGATTTGATCACGAAGCCCTCCAATAACTTGAGACTGGTTCGACCTTGAACCTTTCTACAATCCTCCTTGGAATGTAGACCCCTTTTGATTCTTCAAAAGTTTCCTCTTCAACAGTTTGAAGTTGTCTTTCCTTCACAGCTAAGTGTTGGATCGATTTCCTTCGAGTTTTACGCTTGAGGATTTGCTTGATTAACTTGAGAATATATTGCATGTTACAGATTGAATAATCTCTTGATTGTTCGTGGTTCAGGTAACCTTCTCTCAATGAGATTCCTTAGCCTTTTTTTATAGTGAACTTTTAAAAAATCTGCCCGTTGAAAAGATATTCTGATTTTTAAAAATCACTTGTGTTCGTGCCTGCCTTTGTTGCGATCCTTGATGTTGACATTTCCTCGTATTAAATGAATGTTCAGATTTTCTGAATCTGACACGAGGTGCAATGCTTCCCATTGGTTTATTCCTTTTGCACGCTTCCTGGGGGCCGAGCACTTTAAGACATGGCAAAGATGGAAGTATTACTTATTTAAGTAAACTCCTTGACTTACGTACAACGAATTCTTTTGATTGTCTTGACTTATCGTTGCATCCTTTTATTTCCCGTGACTTGAGTCCCGCTCTAATCATTGTAAGACTCATCCGTCACTTCAACTTGAGACTTGCTTTGAGTTGACTTGATGACTCTTCATACGATTGTATCTCACCGATACTCCTTCATCGAGTCCTGACATCTCTTCCATGCCACACTCACCGCTTCATAGCGGAGTCTTCCTCCTAGTCTTCAGCTGACTTCTTGTATATCCAGGCATAGCTGACTTGACTCTGCTCATACAGCCCTATCTATTACAATACAAATTACAAGAAAATGGGGTGCCAACTTTCTATTCTAAGTTTTACATGGCATTCATCAAAATCTAAACAATAAATTTCCCAACAATTTCCCCCTTTTTGATGATGCCAAAACTTAAAAACATACAAACAAAATGTAAGCATCAAAGATACATACATACAATGCAGTCACAGAGAATGTATGCGTAGAATCAATCTTTTTATTGATTATAACATTCTTGTCCTTTACAAAGTTGTTTACAATGTGTATCAGAGCAAACATAGCATTCTATATCTACGCAAAAACATAGAAATTTTAGATTTCTTATTCAACGTACAGAAGACTTACATACATATGCATTTACAACAGTAAAATACATGAAGGGGTGGACAGCAACACTTCATCGCCTTCGTTGCCTCCTTCTTTCTTCTTCAGCTCTCTTTCTTTTCTTTTCATCTTCAGCTGCTTTCTTTTTCTCGTAAGCTCTCTTCGCAGCTTCATCTCTTCTTTTTCTTTCTTGTCTTTCTTGCCACAGCTGATCTTGCATTTTGTTCTCTTCTTCAATTCTTTTCGCATATTCAGCATTCTTCTTAGCCACTTCCCAATTGGCTACTTCATCATACCCAACCCAGTAGATCTTTCCTTTCTTGCCTGGATCTACGTATTCAATATTTTTGGGTAGAGGTCTAGGTTTAAAGAATCTACCTCCACCACTTCTTCCTCCTCCTCTGTGCGTATATTGTACTGGAGTCTTCTTCTTGCCCGGTAGAGAGTGATCAGTAGTCTGCGTCAGCCTACCCGCCTTCTTCGCACAACTTCGGACCTTTCTCCCAAAGATAAGTCCCGGCTTGGGCTATGGACATGTCCTTGAAGTATCCCTGGACTCGAGCGTTTTAAACTCTTCAATGGATCTTGGCTTATTTCCATCATCTGGAATGGCATCGGTGTCTTTTCCCGAATGCCTCCGAATTGTTTCAACACTTCTAGAACATGGACATCCGTCTTCCTTTCAACTTCCTTCATCCCTCGCTTCCATGATTTTTCTTTTCTCGAGACATAGGCACAGCAGAGTGTTGGAGCGGCGAGTCACCAAGTTTGCCTTTGATTATGCTAGCCGTGACATGGCCTTGTTGAGGAGTTTCAAAGAAACATTAGGGTCACATCCTTTGACCCTTCCCCAACAACACTTTTCCCTTCTCCTTCTTCTTTCTTCACCAAATTTTTTCCTTCTTCTTCATCCGCCGACCTTTCAACATCTTCGTATTCCTCTTCCCCTTTTTGGCATCATCAAAGGAGAGAGGAACCCCCTGAAACATCCTGCGCACGAAGTCTAATCGGTGATAGAGCGAGTTCCGCTTTGAGTCTCTGTGGAGTATGTTGTTCAAATTCTGAGCGGGTGGCTTTGGATTGGCCGCCACTGCTTCATTTCGGCCATAGGAGGCTGAACTTGTCATTCATATTCTCCTCTACACGCAGAAGTTCTTTCTTGTGAAATTCTCGCAGCAGTTCCATTTCAGTGGTATGGGAGGCATGCATTCTATCAATATTGTCTTGCATCCTCTTCTTCATATCAGCATTATCAGCGCTCCAGATCAGCATTTTGTTGTACAATGCTTTGAAGTATCGGGCTTGTTCGAATCGCATTGTACTCTGTTGTTGACACCATTCTTCTCGATCCTCGGCCATCCCTCTTAAGTCGGTTTGTGAGAGTGGCATCCCTGTTGTCGATCGATATCCGGGCGAGGCCTGGTGCCTTTCAATTTTCTCAATCTCTCCAAGGATAGTCTTGAATACTTCACGCACCCCGCTTGTTACCTCGGTCCGGTGGCGGCAAAGACATCAAAATAGAACTCATTGGGACAATGGAGTCGATGGGAATCACCGGATCGGTTTGTGGTACTGTTTCCGCTCACGAGTTGTTTCTTTTACAAGGTCAGGCACCTCAATTGAAAAAGAAAAAGTCTCTTCGAAAGCATCATCACGAACGTAAGGTATGGAATGTAGAGTCGTTCGAGCTTGTGATGTGCCTTGTTGAGTCGACTTTGCTGCATCTTTGGGAGCCTGCGCAAATGACTCGGTTTTAGCTGGGCCTTGGTGTGAGGGTTGGCCAGCTGACTGAGCCTCAGCTATCTTAACAGCTTCTTCGGCCTCAGTGTTTTCTGCTAAATGAATTGGCATGTCCTCAGCTGCACCATCAGCGTCATCGAAAGATGATGAAGCCTGGGGATTTGGTTCATCATCAAAATTGAAGGTTTGTCAAGCAACCTTGAATTTTGGTTTGCTCGTTCTTGGTAGAACATCCTCAGCTGAGTCCTTTTCAGCAGGGGTTGACTCAACTTCATCTGCGGATCCCAAGAATGTTGCATCAGGATCATCCTGGGAATCATGAAGAGCGCTGATTTTTTCCTCTGAATCAGCAATTATGTTCTGAGGAATGCTCTTATCTCCTTGATTTTTACCTAGGGAAGTCTCAACCTCCCTTAGGCCTTCATTTCCTCCTGCAGTCTCAACTACAGTGGGGCCTTATACAATCCCTTCGACAAAGGCAATTGCCTTAGGGTCTTCTCAGATGGCATCCACAGAGTCTCAACTCCGTGGATTGCACTTTCGATGCCTAGAGTGTTAACTCTAGGGCGTATCCATCCCGTGCCTCGACCGCATCGGCGGCGTCCTCGGCCGCAAAGTTGTTGGCACTTCACCGAGACAGATGACTTAACGTCCGAAGCCACAATGACAACTTGTCGTTGTTCTATTTCTTTTTCTTTCTCCACTTCGCCTCCTTTCTCGCATTGTGGAGTCATCTCGGATCCTCCGACCTAGCCGGCTGGTGGAGTGAGTTTCCCCTCGGTTGCGCACCGAGCGACTTATGTTGGGGTCACTCTGCTCCCGAGACTCCCGAACTTCCTTTGAGTGCTCGGGACGTGGGGGCGGTGGTAAGATACCTTCAATAGGGGTTGGCTCAACTTGGGTGCCCAAGTTCCCGGTGTAATCGCCAATTCCTTAGATTCATCCTCCGAGTGAATCGGGAAGTGGTTGCGGAATAATCGTGGCAACCGATGTACCACTCCCAATGGATCAATCTCCACCGTGATTTGGAAGACTCTCCTGGTCCTTCCATCGCCTCTTTCTCATGCATCAATGTAGATTCTCGCATGGCTTGTTTGCATGTCCAACTTTTCCCCGTGCGGCAATAATAGGTCCATGTCCTCATCACCATGCCTGAGAGCATGTCAAGATCGGGATGAGTATGGTCACCGGTTCGATGAGAGGACAAATGTTGGCTTTCTCACGAGCTTCACTTCTTCCTCGCTAATATCTCCTTTTCTTTTTCCTTGAAGATATGCAAGATATCCAGGCAGCTTATCTTTATTAAGTCCGGAACCACGGTGGTAAATCCTAGAAATTCAACAATTCTTCCTCTTCCTCAATGAATTCGGGCGTTCAAACGCACCTCGAGTGACTCGGCTTCCATGCTCGCCATTCATGCAAACGACGCCAATGTCCGGTACACAGAGAAACCACTATCACATCATCATCTTCATCCTCTTCTTGTCAGCTTGCCCTTCCTTTTCGTGAATGGAATGCAACATACTGCTTTGCTCAGCTTCTTCGAAAGATCGGGGCGGTGGAGACACACCTGTCAACAAATGGGGGATTCTTTGTCTTCGTTGCTTCTTGTTCCTTAGTTTCCCCACCACAGTTGGGTCTTCAATTTGCCTCTCATTGATCGGTCTCAGCAGACTTGGTCAAGTTTCATCGACAATTTCGAGATCGCACTTCTTCAAGAAGCCTGAGAGACTTTTCCACCGGGTGGCGACTCACTGTCTTCTCAAGCTCCGAGAGCTTGGTGATTCTTCTTCTTTTTTTGTCCTTACCGAGGAGGAAGTTCTAGTTCGGATACTTCTTCCTCGGCTTCTTGGCGGTGGCGGTGCATCTTTCTTTGACGAGGAGTCGTCTTTCTTTGCTTGGCGATCCTCTTATTTTTGATGGTCGGAGAAAGTATTTGGGTTCCTTCCCCGTCTCGGCTGCGTGGGCAGGAGACACGGCTGCAGGGGCAGGTGCATCTTTTGTCTTTGCTGTAGGGGCAACTATCTTCTTTCCACCGCATGGGCGCTTTCTTCTTCTTTGAGGGGAGGCAACAATTTGTTTCCTCGGTCACCGATTCCCCTCACTGTGTCGCCTCTCTTCGCATGGGCTCTCTTCTGGGCTCTCTTCTGTTAGCCCTAAACATCTTCTTGTTCACATGGAAGGACTTTCCATGCTGAAGTGGAATGCCCTTCACTTCCATCAAATGGCCAATAACTAGGCCATAGCCGAGTGATCCTCCAAAGGATCCATCCTCCTTGAACGACTTATTTGCAACGTTCTGGAAAAGTCTGATGTATACAAACTCAGTCCAGTTAACTTCCTTCCCTTGCATGATCGCAGCCTGGACGACGATCCTCGGCTGGATACGGTTGAAGCTTCCAAACTTCATGTCCACACACTTTGCGATGATATCCATCAGTTTGTGATAATCGTCCTTCAGCAGTTTCTTCTCAGCTATGTAGACGACTTTTGCAGCACATTCAGGTTTGGCTACTTCTTTCCATGCAACAGCCAAGTTGACGCGGCTTTATATATCTCTGGCATGCCCTCCGACGGCAATAAACAGTGCTCCGCAAGGTCCTTTGCAGTGATTAGATTGTCCTTGTGGTGGACGGAGGACTTAATCCCTTCGTCCTGCACCTCGGTGTTGACATAAAATTGTGCGACCTCCTCAACGTATGTCTTCGGAAATTCCATCGTGAGGAATGGCTTCAGTCCGGATTTCTCGATTTTATCCGCTATCTTTTTCACAAGGGTTTCATCGGAACCCTGCTTAATCATGCCTTCAAAATCCACAGTTGATCCTGTGTGGATTTGTTTTGATAACTTGACGAAATCTGTCTTTGGTGCCATTTCTAGAGAATTTTACCGATTAAATCTCGGCGAACTTGCTTTGAGAACAGGTAGGGTTTCGAGAGAGAAAAGAGACTTTCTTTCTTGTTTTTGAAGATGAACAGTTTTCAGTGTGAGAGAGAAAACTGAAAAAATGAGTGTATATGGGTTATGAAAGGACGTGTTTTTGGTTTTTGAAATTTTGATCAAGATCGACGGTTCGATTTTAGCACGCCACATTGCATTTAATTTCTCGCATTTGATGCGGCAAAGATTTATATCCAATCATATGCTTATCAGGCGCTTTTGATCGCATCATTATTACACTTACGCTCATCCTTAAAAACATTCCCGCTCATTAAAAACGACTGCATTTTTGTCACTTAGCTCATAAATGACTCATCTTACTCCTTAACTGACTCAACTCTTCTTCTCTCTATTCGTATAGTGACTGATTTCAAATTGTCAACTAACTCAATACAAACACTTTCCGATCTGGTTCACTTGGCCGATTTATAAGATATGTTATGTTTTCATCTTATTATATTTCATCTCTTCTCATTGAGTCTTCTGAGTGTCAACTCATCTCAATTAACCCTAGCTCATGCTTAAGCTCTTCAAATCTTGATTCACATAAGGGCTTTGTGAATATGTCAGCTAACTGTTTATCCTTGAGATGTATTCCAAAGTGATGTCTTTCTTTTCAACATGATCTCTTATAAAATGATATCTGACATCAATGTGCTTTGTCTTGAATGCAACACAGGATTCTGAGTGATTGCAATAGCACTTGTGTCATCACACATAATTGGAATCTCTTTTTCTTCAATTTCATAATCTCCCAGGTTGTTGTCTCATCCATAAGACTTGGGCACAACAACATTGCCCGCAGCCTATGTATTCTCTTGATTGTGGATGTGGCTATTGAGTTTTGCTTCTTGCTAAAACCAGAAACTAATTTGTTTCCAAGCATTTGACATGTACGTGAAGTACTCTTCCTGTCAACTCTACATCCAGCATAGTCAGAGTCTGAGTAACCAATTAGCTTGAATCCACCTTCCTTTGGATACCATAAGCCAACTTCTTGGCATCCCTTCAAATATCTTAGGATTCTCTTAGTCATGCCATGTGACTTTCCTTTGGAGCAGATTGGAATCTTGCACATACTCCTACCGCAAAGGTGATGTCCGGCATGCTTCTTTGTTAGATAGATCGATCCAATAAGTGCTCAGATCTTGTTTGATCCACAGTGCTTGCCATCTGCATCCATGTCCATCTTGATGATGTATTCATTGGTATTTTCACGAAGACTTCTTTCCATACCAAATTTCTTCATTAGGTCTCCTGTGTACTTTGTTTGACTTATGAAGGTTCCATCATTCAGCTGTTTAACTTGAAGTCCTAAGAAGAATGTCAACTCTCCCATCATGCTCATTTCAAATTTGCCTTGCATGAGGTTTGAGAACTTATCACACAGCTCTTTGTTTGTGGATCCGAAAATGATATCATCCACATATATTTGAACAAGCAAAGATACTCTCTCCATCTTGAATTAAAGAAGAGTGTTACTGTCCACTTTGCCTTTGGTGAATCCATTATCTGTCAGAAATTGAGATAATGTATCATACCATGCTCTAGGTGCTTGTTTCAATCCAGATAGAGCTTTCTTGAGCTTGTGCACCTTATCTCCAGTGGTCTTCTGCTCAAAACCTGGAGGTTGCTCAACATAGACTTCTTCTTCCAACAATCCATTTAAAAATGCACTTTTCACATCCATTTGATATACAATAAAGTTCTTGTGTGAATCATAGGCAAGAAACATCCTTATTGCTTCTAATCTTGCAATAGGAGCAAATGTTTCATCAAAATCTATTCTTTATTCTTGGCAATACCCTTTGGCTGCCAATCTTGTTTTGTTTCTTACCACAGATCCTTCCTCATTCATCTTGTTTCTGAAAACCCATTTTGTGCCAATAATATTTTGATGGGTTGGTCTTTGCACCAATTCCCATACCTTGTTTCTTTCAAACTGATTCAGCTCTTCTTGCATGGCTTGAATCCAATGTGTGTCATCCAATGCTTGGGACACATCTTTTGGTTCTATTTGGGAAATAAAACAAGTGAATTGCTTCTTCTTGCCGAGCTCGATCTGGTTCTTACACCATCTCTTACATTTCCAATAACTAGCTCTGGTGGATGGTCTCTCAGCCATCTCACATCAGGTTGAAGTAAATCAGCTGGGTTTAGTCATCTTGCAGTTGTGTTGTCTTGAGCAGCTCTTTCATCATCATTTAGCTGCAGATTCTCCAAATCTTTTGAGACTTCAGCAGCCTCATCTTCATCTTGGTTGATTGCTCGACTTGGCTTCAACATAGGGACTCTTCTCGCATAGTTGGGATTCACTTATCGCTAACTCTTCAATGTCTTCTCCATTTACATTAGGTTCATCAAAAACCACATGGATAGACTCTTCTGTGACCATAGTCCTCTTATTCAGCACTCTATAGGCTTTACTTTCAGCTGAGTATCCCAAAAAGATACCTTCATCAGCTTTAGCATCAAAAGCCTTTAGATTATCCTTGCCATTGTTGTGGATGAAGCATTTACATCCAAATATCCTAAAATATCCAACATTTGGCTTTTTCCCTGTCCATATTTCATAGGGAGTCTTTGTCATCTGTCTATTGATCATGCATCTATTTTGAGTATAGCATGCATTGTTGATGGCTTCAGCCCAAAATCTTTTAGGCAACCCAGCTTCAGCTAACATGGTTCTTGCAGCTTCCTTGAGAGTTCTGTTTCTTCTTTCTGTCACTCCATTCTTCTGTGGAGTCCTTGTTGCAGATAATTCATGAGCAATACCATTTTCAACACAATACTGAGTTATTATCCCATTGACAAACTCAGTTCCTCTATCAGATCTTATTTTAATAATGGTTTGACTCTTCTCATTTTGAACTCTTTTCATCAGTTGAGGTAACTTCTGCAAGGTTTTCTTCTTTTTGCACATAAATATTGTCCAAGTGTATCTAGAATAATCATCCACCACAACTAAGGTGTATTTCTTTCCACTTATGCTGGCTGGCTAAACTGGACCAAATAGATCCATATGCAACAGATGCAATATCCTTGTTGAAGATGAACTAGACTTCTCTTTGAATGATGATTTGATCTGCTTTCCCATCTGGCATGCATCACAAACACTTTCCTTCTTGTACACTGAGTCTGGTAGTCCTTCTACAAGATTACTCCTTGCAAGCTTGTTAATTGTCTTAAAATTCAGATGACTCAGCTTCTTGTGCCACAGCCAACTTGATTCGGTTGTGCTCTTTGCTAGCAGACAAGTGCTTGGTGTGGCAGTCGACCAATCTACCACATACATGTTCTTTTGTCTGGATCCTTGCAACACTACTTCATTTGATTCAGTGTCCTTGATTTGGCACACTCCCATATTGAATCCAACATTATAGCCTTTGTCACAGAGTTGGCTAATGCTTAACAGGTTGAAGTTGAGGCCTTCAACGTATGCAACATCTGTGATTTCTAAACCATTTTTCTTGATGGATCTAGTTTCTCTAATTTCCTCTGGAGCTTCATTTCCTCCAAATATGACTTTTGCGCCTCTAATCTCCTTGAATTTTGACAGATTTTTCTTGTTTCCTGTCATGTGTTTGGAACAGCCACTATCCATGTACCAGGTTCCTTGCACTCTTTTCCTTGAACTCCGCAATCAAGGAAATTAGTTTTTAGGTACCCATGCTTGTCTGGGTCCTGAGGGATTAGTGTTGTAAGATGATCCAACCAACCTATAGCCAAATGATCTGACTCTAAGAGGTTCCCATCTTTCTGTGCCATAATCATAATTCATTTTGCAAATTGCTTGGGGGCTTTAGGTTCATACAACTGTCTCTTTTGTCTGTATGCCTGTGTGTGTGTTTTAGCAATTGCCTTGTTTGGGTAGTTGTGATATTTCTGAGTGTAGTGCCTGGGTGCATATGTGTGCTGATGATAGCTCTTTTGCCTTTGGAATGACCTTTGCTAAGTTCTAGGCCTTTGCCAATTGGGCATATATTCCATAGGTCTTTGCTGATATCTCACATTACTCCAATCAGCTTGGCTTGGGTAATTTCTACCATTCCCATCATTTGTGTTTCTTTGATAGAACTTATGGGGTTTCTGGTAGCTCTGCTACTTCTTTATAGAGTACTTCCTATTTGGGGTTTGCTGAGGAACTCTACTGGATTTCTTCTCAGTTGTCCTCTCAGCATACTCAACTGGCTGTTTTCTTTTTCCTTTATATCCAAGGCCAGTTTATTTGTGATTGTGCTTCATTACTTGAAGATCTCTGGGAGTTTGACTGTGCACAAAGGAATTGAATCTATGCATGTCCTATCTCCACACTTTTTTTGGCTCATAATAAGGTCATCCAATGATTTAGATACCTTTGTGAATTAAGCAATCATTGAGATCATTTTCTCTCTTCTCTATAGCAGCTATCTCTCGCTTATTAGTTCAAAGATTCTCGGCCTTGACTCTTTGTTCTCATCGCCTATGTGACTTAGAGTACTCGGCTCCTTAGTCACCGTGAGTTTTGGCTTTGGGCCGTTTTTTCCTCATTTAATAGTGTGTGTGAGGACTTAATGTGCTCAAAGTCTTTCATCATTTTGCCTAATGAATCATAAAGATCAGTGGGTGATGAAGTGTGTGTGTCACAATCACTATCACTAGATTCTGAGTGAGATGAGTTAGAGTGTACCTCATCTTCTTGGTCAGGTTGATCTTGTTCTTTAGCCATTAGACATATCATTGCTTCTTCTTCCGAATCACTTGAGTAGTCATCTTCACTACTACTCTCTGAGTCTCTTCTTCTTTGACTTAGTTGTCTCAAAGATCTCTGCCCAACATACATAACTTTTTCTTTTCCCCGAATTCTTTCTCTAAAGACTCTTCTTTCTTCTTCATTCCTGTATTTATTGACTACAGGGTATGGACAGTCAATAGCAAAGTGTCATGGTTGTCTACAGTTCCAACACAGGTTTTCAGCTCTTTGATCAGCTCTTTCCGTTTTTGGGTTATCAGCTCTTCTGGAGGATTCACCTTTGTTTCTCTTGTAGTTCTTGTTGAAGAACTTGTTGAATCTTTTAACCATCAGGGCAATATCCTCTTGGTCAATGATTTCTTTGGCCTGAGCTCTTTTCCCATCCTTGACTATAAGTACAGCTGTCTCCTCTTGATCTTTTCTTCTCACCAAACTCGTAGGCCTCGAGGTCTGAGAATAGCTCATGATTGGATGTTGTTGTGAGGTTCATTGAATGTCTCAGGGCCATGACCTTAATTCATTTCCCATTCAGCTGGGAGGCTTCTCAGAATCTTCATACACATCTCCTTCTGTGTATATTCTTTCCCAAATGCCGATAATTCATTTGTGATTTCATGAATCGAGCATCCAAATGATCCAAGGTTTCACTCGCAAGCATTTTAAAATTTTCAAATTTTTGTACAAAGAACGGACAATTTGTTTTCTTTAATTTGCTCGAGATCCTTCACAAATTAAAGTTAATTTATCCTGTTTGTTTTGCGGTTTGACAAGATTTGACTTTGTTGAACATTGCTTTGTCCAAGGTTTTGTAAAGTATGTCCTTGCCACATTGTCCAAGTTGTATCTTCTTTTGTCCTCGTTTGTCCATTCGGTCCTTGGTTTCTCAACCGTAGTCGTCTTCAGCTCAGCTTCAATGACAGTTTTTTCCTCTCCTTCACCAAGCGGTCCGCTCTGCATAACCGTGTTCACTTTCGATTTGCGCTGGCCCGTCCTCTATCACTATCCACATTTCATCAAGTAAAGCGGATAGATGAGCCCGCATGCGAATTTTCCAGTCATCAAATTCCTCAATAGTGAACATAGGAATGCGTGTCAAATTTGCTTCCATGATAATAACTTTGTTGAATAAAAAATAGCTTTTGAAAGAGCAAGTGTTTAAAAACTTCTTTGAAAGATTTTAAATCTAGTTCAGTAACCAGTGCGGAAGGCTCAATGAACCAACCGCTCTGATACCACTTGTAGGTCCTAAGGGTTGTGAGTAAGGTTTAGAAGGGGGGTTGAATAAACCTTACCAATTTTTCGATTTTAGTCCTTTTAAAATATTACAGAGTTAAATACACAGCTAAGTCCTTGGGGACAACTAAGTTAGTTAACCAAATAGAGAGTTAGCCACTCAACCGACTCCATTGAGTTGTTGATAGAATAACTCAGCTATTTATTATAAACCTTAACTTGGTTGTGATGAGATTTTCAGTGGAAGACTTAACACCCTAGAATTAGGTTTAACTTTGTTTTAAACACTTGATTTTAGCACTTTGTTAATTACCGGTTGATAGCAAATTATCAGCAGATATAAAATGATATGCAGAAATAAAATGATAAAATGTAAATGACATAATAATTATTATAGAGGTTCGAAGATGGGGTAATTCTTCTACTCCTCTCTTCTCCAACTCCGGAGGAATCCACTAAGTATTGATCGAGTACAAAGTGGTTATCACCCGGATACAAGTGTTGATCACACAAACGACTTTCTCCTTTGGGACTCGACCGAGATGCTTGGTCACACAGATGGCTTCTCGTTCGACTCAGCTTCTTCACAGGGCGGCTGTCTTGTTACTTCAGCTTACTTGCTCAAGCTTCTTGGATTTGATCACGAAGCCCTCCAATAACTTGAGACTGGTTCGACCTTGAACCTTTCTACAATCCTCCATGGAATGTAGACCCCTTTTGATTCTTCAAAAGTTTCCTCTTCAACAGTTTGAAGTTGTCTTTCCTTCAAAGCTTAATGTTGGATCGATTTCCTTCGAGTTTTACACTTGAGGATTTGCTTGATTAACTTGAGAATATATTGTAGGTTATAGATTGAATAATCTCTTAATTGTTCGTGGTTCAGGTAACCTTCTCTCAATGAGATTCCTCAGTCTTTTATAGTGAACTTTTAAAAAATCGCCTACAAGAGATAGGGCCGATTTTTAAAATCACTTGTGTTCGTTAGCTTGTCTTGTTGCGATCCTTGATGTTGACATTTCCTCGTATTAAATGAATGTTCAACTTTTCGAATCTAACACGAGTGCGATCTTCCCATTGGTTTATTCCTTTTGCACGCTTCTCGGGGTCGAGCACTTTAAGACATGGCAAAGATGGAAGTATTACTTATTTAAGTAAACTCCTTGACTTACGTAACGGATTCTTTTCAGATTGTCTTGACTTGACCGCACCCTTTTATTTCCCAGGTGACTTGAGTCGCTCCCAATCATGGTAAGACTCATCTCTCACTTCAACTTGAAACTTGGTTTCTTGAGTTAACTTGACTGACTCTTCATACATCTGTATCTCAGCTGATATTCCTTAAGTCGAGTCCTAGACATCTCTTCCATGCCACACTCAGCTGCTTCACAGCGGAGTCTTCCTCCTAGTCTTCAGTTGACTTCTTGTAATCCAAGCATAGCTGACTTGACTCAGCTCATACAGCCTCCTATCTATTACAATACAAATTACAAGAAAATGGGGTGCCAACTTTCTATTCTAAGTTTTACATGGCATTCATCAAAATCTAAACAATAAATTTCCCAACAGGGTGTCAACTAGAGGTTGTCAAGCCACTTTTGGTGAAAGTAGCTAATGGTGAGAGAATGGTTAGTTCTTACAGAGCTAAAGATTCCAAGTGGGGCATGTAGGGGCACACTTTTTCTTATCCACTGAGGGTACTACAGAATGAGGGTTGTGATTTGATTTTGGGAGGGGATTTGCTTAAATCTTGCACACCAATTGAGCTTGACTATGAAAGAATGACCTTTACAGTCACTGTGAAAGGTAGAAAGATAAAAATTCAAGCAATGACCTCTATGGCTGAGTGTAAGTATATCTCAGGGCCTGCACTATATAAGATGATACACACTGGATGCATCGAATAGATTGAGGAGCTCTATTTACTCACTATGGATTCTGAAGATCAGGAGGATAATCCCTTATTGCAGGGACTACTAGGGAGGTTTGAAGATGTGTTTGAGAAGCCTAAAGGTCTACCCCCTAGCAGAGGGGTAGAGCACCAGATTGTGTTGAAAACTGGGAGCATTCCCAAACATCAACACCCCTACAGGACCTCTCATGGCCACAAAGATGAGATAGAAAGAATTGTGCAAGAAATGTTGGATTCAGGGATCAATCCAACCCAGTGGAAGCCCTTTTGCTTCACCAGTGATCTTAATGAAGAAGAAAGACTCAACTTGGAGATTATGTGTGGATTACAGATTGTTAAATGAACTCACCATCAAACATGACTATCCCATACCAGTCATTGATGAGCTCCTAGATGAATTGTTTGGTGCTAATTTCTTTTCAAAGATAGACCTGAGGTCAGGGTACTTTTAGATTTTGATGGCACCTGACCACAGGTTCCTTACTGCCTTTAATACCCATAATGGGCACTATGAAATCTTGGTTATGCCCTTCGGACTATGAAATGCCCCTGCCACCTTCCAATCACTTATGAATCAGGTTTGCAGGGCACATTTGAGGAAATTTGTCCTAGTGTTTTTGATGATATATTGATTTATAGCAGGACTTGGGAGGAACATCTGGTCCACTTGGAAACAATCCTATTGTTACTAAGGGAAAATCAGATGTATGCTAAAAGAAGCAAGTGTTAGTTTGGATTGAAGGAGATTGAATATCTGGGGCATATCATCTTGCATAAGGGGGTTTCCACTGACCCACATAAAATATTAAGGATGGTTCAGTGGCCACATCCAACCACCATCAAACAGTTGAGAGGGTTTCTGGGATTAACAGGATATTACAGGAAATTTGTGAAGGGATATGGGGTAATCAGTAAACCACTAACTGATCTCTTGAGGAAGGATAAGTTTTAGTGGAATTCTGAGGCTGAAAAGGCTTTTAACAATTTAAAGGAGGCTATGGTTAGTGCTCCAGTTTTAGCACTATCGGACTTTTCCAAGCCCTTATCTTGGAAACTGATGCTAGTGGCATAGGGATAAAGCGATTCTAATGCGCAAGGAGGCCTACTGCTTATTTAAGCAAGATACTTTGTCCCAGAAATCAAGCTCTCTCAATTTATGAGAGGGAGTTCTTGGTTGTTCTATTAGCCATACAAAAATGGAGGCATTATTTGCTGGGAAGCAAATTTATAATTAATACTGACCAGCAAGCTCTTAAGCATCTATTGGACAAGAAGATTATGACACCAGTGCAGCAGAAGTGGATTACTAAGTTATTAGGGTTGAATTATGAGATTCATTACAAGAAAGGGAAAGAGAATAGAGCTGTAGATGCTCTTTCAAGAAGGGGACCAGATGATGAGTTTTGCAGTGGAATAACTTCAGTTTCTCCTAGTTGGGTGCAGCAAGTGATTCAGAGTTATGACCAGGATCCATTTTTTACCAAAATTTTGGCAGCAAACACTGTGGATCTTACAACTTACCCTGATTTCTTGGTGACAGAGGGGTTAATCAAATATAAGGGCAGGGTAGCAGTGGGTGGCAATAATGAACTCAGGAAACTTATTCTTTCTAATATGCATCATTCAGCTTATGGGGGCCATTCAGGGATTAATGGGACTTACATGAAGGCCAAGAGTGTTTTTTACTGGCCTAAATTGAAATCTGATGTGATTGAGATGGTGAAGCATTGTGATATTTGTCAGATGAATAAATTAGAAAACTCGGCTTACCCTGGACTACTGCAACCTTTACCTATTCCAGAGCAAGCTTGGACACATATTTCTATGGATTTTATTGAGGGGCTGCCTAATTCTGGTGGAAAGAATGTCATCCTGGTAGTGGTTGATAGGTTTACAAAATATGCCCATTTTGTGGCAATGTCTCACCCTTCACAACTCCTACATTTGCTAAAATCTTCCTAGACACTATCTATAAACTACATGGCCAACCTGTCGGTATTGTCACTGACACGGACAAAGTGTTTACCAGCAACTTTTGGAAGGAATTGTTCAAACTCATGGGAGTTAGTCTAGACATGACTTCAGCTTACCACCCACAATCAGATGGTCAAACTGAAAGGATTAACCAGTGCCTAGAGAATTATCTCAGATGTATGGTCCACAATAACCCTAAGCACTGGTTGAAATGGCTTTCTCTAGCTGAGTACTGGTACAACACCAATTACCATACAAGTCTCAAGGTCACACCTTTCCAGGCATTATATGGTTATTCCCTACCCTTGTTCTCAGTAGATCCATATTTGGATTCTCCTAACACTGAGGCCAAGGAGGTTCATCTACAGAGGCAGAAATGGGTGAGTTTTTTACGAGAAAACCTCAAACAGGCTCAGATATTGGGTGTTCGAATAAATGGAATTAGGGATTGGAGAAGGGAATGCGTTGACTATATTTGAGGAAGGGAACAAGACCAGCTCAGGAGTTTTAGAAGGATTGGGCCACTGAGGGAATTGTTGGGCCGATGGAGTCATTGGGTATTTGCAGTGGAATTAATGGGCTTATTATTATTATTACTAATAAGGTTTTGGCCCAATATATTATAATTATGTAATTTCAGTTAATTTGCATTATTATTATTTTAATTCCTAGAAGGGAAAAGTGGTCCCAATTGTAAACATTAAGTAAGTGGAGAATTACGGAGGATATCAGAATCAGTTACACAAATCATTCTTACTTTCTCTCTCTACTCATTCCTTTTCTTCCTCCATTTCTGTTCTTGCTATTCAAGCTACATCAGTTTATATACATAATTACAATTATACAGAAAAATATTACAGAAACCCATTGAAAACACTACAAATTTCCGCATGTTGGGATTTGTGAAATATTTATGCAATTATGTGGATCTATTATTTTATAATTTCATGTTTTGTATTCAAGCCTGTTTGAATTTAAGATGAATGAAAATTTATGCGTGCATATTCAGATAATGTCTTGTATTAAAAATTCAGGCTATATATTCCGTGCATATTAAGATATGATCTTTACTGATTCAGTTTGTGATTGATACTTGTTTCAATTTGTGGACAAAGGGGTTTCATATGCAGTTATGCTATTTTTTGAAACTTTGAAACTTAAGTTTTGATGCTTTTCTCAGTTAATCCACAAAGATGATTCCTTTTGTATGAGAATCTTGTACGAGTCCATATGCAAATCTGGACACCTTGAGAACTTGAGATTAAGGTTTTCTTTTGATCATTTCTGAATTTTAATGATAATAATAATATTTTAAAAAAAATGGGTGAAAATCTGGAAATCGAAAATTGCAAACCCCATATTTGTTTCTCTTCTTCTTGCCCGACGGACCACTCCCGTCAATACCCACCAACTCCGGCAGCGGGGGGCAGCCATAGGGTTTCAAGGGCCGCGCACCCCTCTTATTCTCCTTGTCGCATTAGCTTTCTGGCATTGGCGGTGGCTGGCAGCGTCATGTGGCAATGGTCTCCTCGTGGCGGCGGATTTCGATGATGTCTGCTGATGTGGCTCATGGACTGGCAGGCCTTGGATCTTGTGGCTATGTTGAATTGGACAGTTGACGAACTGGTTGTTAATTGGAGATGATGGTGTTTTTGACAATTACTTTGGGGTTTGGGGGCTGATCTAAAATATGGTTTTGTTTGGGGTCATTCTGATAAATGACCTTTTACGTGGCCTAATTGAATGTTCTAGTGAATTATTTTTGTTATTAGAATTCTGATATGGGCCTGACTATCTCTCAAATATGCCTTTATTTGATATTTTTTGTTTTATGCAATTATTACAATAATTTGGGCCTAATCTTCAAATATGCCTTTATTTGATATTTTTTGTTATTATTTTCGTTGGAGCCTAATTGTCGCGCCCCAACCAGGGGCGTAGCTAGGGGTTGCCACCCCGGCCCCCCGCGCACCCCAAACATATGAAATATAATAAAGTAAAACCATAACAATATAAAATAGTCGTTACAAACCATTATAACTATACGAGCCAAATTTTTCTCGAATATTCAGTTCGAAATTACAACACTTATTACAGCAAAATAAAATACAGCGGAAGTCTGAAGTACGTCAACCCTACAAGTCATCCTCGAAGGGACGTAACAAAAATATATACAAGCCAGAACATGGCTCAAAAGAAAAGTGCTAATTTCAGCTAATATTATTCGGAAGTCATGTATCTGTCTCGCCTCGCTGGTTTGATAGTTCTCGGCTTCTGAAAGATTTTTTAAAAGAAAAAAAAATGTGGGGTGAGCTAAACGAGCCCAGTGGCTGGGGAAGTGGAATACACAGTTAAGAAGATAATTTTATTTTATGATTTCATGATGCACAAACAATAAACAAACATTCCCAGTAATCACTGTAAAATTGCTTTTTTGGTCCGTTAAGTTGGCTCGATTTCGCTTTTTGTCTTTTAATTTTTATGGGTTGCGTTTGGCAAACACTAACTTTTCTAAACCTGCACATTTAGTCCAATTTTAAAATTTCGGGGATATCTTATTCCAAAAATGCTGAGTTGGGCCACTTTTCCACGAAATGACTATTTTGCCCTTTTTTTGGAGGAAAACCTTGGTCATATGCATATCACATGACTTGTTTAATATCTCAATAAAATTAAATAACAAAAAAATATAGGATTAAATTGAAGTAAAGAAAAAATCTGAACATATATTTATAATTTTATATAAAGTTGAAAAATATAAAATATATGTTTGACTTTTTTTTAATTTAATTTAAATAAAATAATCTGAACATATATTCATAATTTTCAACAGTAAATAAATTTAAAAAAAACAAAAAAAATAGAAAAACCATGTATTTACAATTTTCAACTATAGATAAAAATTAAAAAAAATAGAAAACAAAAAAATATATATATAATTTTCAAATGCAAATTAAAATTAAAAAAATAGAAAGCAAAAAAATAGAAAAACCAAAAAAAAAAAGAAAATAATGTACTTTTTTGTTTTTTCTAGTTTTCCTTAATTTTTATTTAAAGTTGAAAAATATAAAATATATGTTCAACAATTTTTTTAATTTAATTTAAAGAAAATAAAATTAAAAAAAAAAAAAAAAAACGACAATATAGTTATATATTTTTTTGGTTTCTATTTTTTTTTAGCTCATTTTTTGGTTTTTCTATTTTTTTTGCTTTCTATTTTTTTTTAATTTTAATTTACAGTTGGAAATTATATATATATATATATATACATACATATTTTTCATTTTAATTTATTTAATTTTTATATATAGTTGAAAATTATAAATACATGGTTTTTCTATTTTTTTCGTTTTCTTTTTTTTTTTTAAAATTTATTTACTTGTTGAAAATTATGAATATATGTTCGATTATTTTATTTAAATTAAATTAAAAGAGTAGTCGAACATATATTTTATATTTGTCAACTTTATATAAAATTATAAATATATGTTCAGATTTTTTCTTTACTTTAATTTAATCTTATATTTACTTTGTTATTTAATTATATTGAGATATTAAACAAGTCATGTGATATGCACATGACCAAGGTTTCCCTCCAAAAAAGGGGTAAAATAGTCATTTTATGGAAAAGTGGCCCAACTCAGCATTTTAGGAATAAGATATCTCCAAAATTTTAAAATCGGACTAAATCTGCAGGTTTAGAAAAGTTAGTGTTTGTCAAACGCAACCAATAAAAAATAAAGGCATAAAAGCGAAATCGAGCCAACTTAACGGACCAAAAAGGCAATTTTGCCTAGTAATCACCCAATAGAACAGGAAAAGAAACAACAATTTATTTAGATTTTTCAGTTTTAGCCATCGATTTAGTCAGTCAGTCTGTCAATCAGTCAGTCTCGTGAACAGTAAACGTAGGATCTGTATTGATCAGACACAGATCTTTCCGTCTCCTTATAGTTCCGAAACAATATTTGGCTGAAGCCCAGTCACCTTATCCCTCCCAGTTGGCTCGACGTTTCTTTAGCTATGGACTTTTACCCAGAGATCGTCATATTCCGGAATATATCATTCTACGACCCATATTCTACCGCCGTCTCCGGCCTGACCAGAAAATGGGAATAGGCACATGAGCAGTCAAACAGGGACCACATACAACCTGTTCGATCCATTGTCTAACCTACCCGCACCTCATTAGACAGACAGTCAATATATATATATATATATATATATATATATATTAATCGAAAGGGCATTTCATAACTAGCAAATTATGAAGCCAATTTATATCATAAAATGTGTATGGATTAAGAACAAATTGCACTACCTTGGTATTTTCCAAACCTCCAGAATTTGTCTTAAACCCCAAAATTGCTCAATCTAGTACTTTATCTACATAAACCTAGTTTTAATAAAATTCTACTTTTAAACTAATCCTACAGTTGATGTCTAGTATCAAGCATAGAGTTCTAAAACAAAGTAATATCCTTAGCTTATTTCCTTGATAATGAACGAAACACATTGTCATGCAGATACAGTAAAATCCAAATTTATAATTTTCAAATTTAAGTCCCCATTTATTCATATATACTTATCAGCAAGAAGGATAAACATCTCATCAAGAAACATGGGAGATGGCAGATGATGCATGTACCAAGAAAAATGGTTTCCTTTAATTTTCTTCAAAAACAAAAAAAAAAATCTTTATCTAAAATTTACTGATAAGAGATAACTACTGATCCTCAAAGATTTTGCCGAATCAATTTTGTTCCACTATATCAATTTGTTATCTCTGTAAATATGTGTATATATCCTTTGTATCTTTTTGTTATTCTTTTCTATTTTTAACAAGATTACATTATTGTAAATTACATTATTTATACTACCAGTTTTTCCTCTGGTTTGATAAGGAGAATTTCAGCCATCTCTACTTTGTTTTGTTAAACACTTTTATGGTATCAGTTTCAAGGTTATTTCTTTGATCCTACTATGGTTGATTCAACTTCTTCATCTCCTACTCTTCCCCTCAACACTATGGTGCATATGCTCACTATTAAACTGACTTCTTCCAATTATCTTTTGTGGAAAAATCAGTTTGTTCCTCTGTTAACGAGTCAACAGCTTTTTGGTTATTTGGATGGTAGTGTTGTGGCTCTCCCGACCACAATATGTGCCACTGATGGAACCACAAAGCCAAACCCGGAGTATACTTCATGGTTGCATACTGATCAGACGCTACTCAGTTTACTCTACTCCTCTCTTACAGAGGAGTCTATGAGTGAGGTACTGGGTTTACCACATTCTTTGGAGGCTTGGTGTGCCCTTGAAGCCTCATTCTCCCATCGATCTAAGACTCGGGAACTGCAAATTAAGGATGAACTCCAACTCATGCAGCGCGGCTCTCAACCGATTGCTGAATTTTCTCGCAGATTTAAGGGTTTTTGTGATCAACTAGCTGCGATTGGTTGTCCTATTGATGACACCGATAAAGTTCATTGGTTTCTACGTGCATTAGGATCTGATTATAAGATCTTCTAAACCACCATGATGTCACAGATTCCACTGCCCTCATTTTCTGAGATTGTTCCAAAGGCTTTAAGTCATGAGATTTTTGAAATATCTATTTCCCAATCATCGTCCAACTCTGCTTATTATGTACAGCAAACTTCCAAACCAACTGGGCCTAAGAAAGGGAATACTGGATCTTTCTCATATAACACATCCCCGGCGAATTCAAAGCCACCATCTTCCCCTTCCATTTTTTGTCAGTTGTGTGATAGAGAGGCTCACTTGGCTAAACATTGTTGGACCTTTTTAAAACTTAAGAAGAAACAATCAGCTAATCTTGCCAAAGCCTTTTCTACTTGTTCAGTTCAAGATCCAAATGTTTCTGAATGGTTCCCTGATTCTGGCTCAACATCCCACATGACCAGTGACACTGAGACCGTGGAACAACCTGCTATCTACTCTGGTAATGAACGTGTGATGGTTGGAAATGGTCAGTCTTTAGCTATCTCTAATACTGGTTCCATCTCATCTCTTGTTTCTTCTAGTCCCCTTCATTTATCAAATGTCTTAGTTGTTCCTGGTATTAAGAAAAATCTTATATCTATTAGTCAGCTTACTAAAGACAATAATTGTTTTATTACCTTTTCTTCCTCTGGTTTTACCATACAGGACCAGGTCACAAAAATGGTTTTGGGAGTCGGAAGATGTGAAAATGGCCTCTATATTTTGGAACAACGCCATCATGCTTTCTTATGCTCCACTTTCTCTTCACCCCGAGCTTCTACTAGTTTGTGGCATGCTCGTCCTGGCCATCCGCATAGTCGTACTATTGCTTCCCTTTCTAAATTAGGATTTATTTCTGTCATGAATAAATTGGCGAACATTGATTCCAAAATTGTTTTTGGTTGTAGACTTGGCAAGAGTCACCGTTTACCTTTTTCTCTAAATGATAAACGTTATGATTTACCTTTTCACTACAAGAAATCCGGTCAAAGACATCGCTTAAAAGACATCGTTTTCATGAATTTCATAATGTCTTACATTATACAACGTCATGTTTTAAGTGAAGCGATGTGTATGAGCGGATTTTTCCGCTATTACACATCGTCTTTAGGAGCTGATGTCTTTGACCACCCCTTTTTTGGTTTATAACATCATGTTTAAGATCGGTTATTCCAACAGATGTCTTTGACCACCTTATATATGTTTATGACATCACTATTAAGATCATTTAGTTAAATTAGATGTTAAAACTCAATTATTATTACTCTAAAATAAAGGGTTAATTACAAAAGTACCCTTGAGGTTTGACCTAATTACAAAATAACCCAGCTATTTTTTGAAATTACAAAAATACCCTAAGGTTTTATTTTATCTAACGTTTAACTCCTTCATAAGCAAAATAATTTCAAAATCCCCCTTCATATTTATAAAATCATTGTAGTATACCCTAGAGCTGTCGAAAAGGGCCGGCAGGATGGGCCGACCCGCGGCCCGCCAAAACCCGACACTTGGCGGGGGGGGCGGGCCAAGAAAACCATAGCCCAACCCACCCCACCTTGGGTCAGGCTTGGGCAAAGCACCGCCAAAAATTTAAAAATAAAAAAATGAAAAAAAATATTTTTCTATTTATATTATTAATTTTAATGAATTAAATATACTAATGGATAACAAAATATATATTTTATAAAAATATTATATACACTTTTATAAGAGATAAAAATATAAAATATCGATTATACTATTTCTTTTTATCTATTTTATCTATTTTTTTTTTTTTTTTAATTTCTGGCGGGCTAGCCCGCCCCGCCACTACAAGAAATCTGCCAAATAGCGACGGATATTAGCGACGGACCTAATCCGTCGCTAATAGCGACGGATCAATGACGGATTCGCAACGAAATAAACCAAGAAAATAAATAAATAGTTCAAATGAAACTTAGCGACGGATATTAGCGACGGCTTTTCCCAAGTTTTTAAGAAAAATATTTGCGAAATATTATCAATTTAGCGATGGATACAAAAGTCGTTGCTAAATAATTAGTTCCGTTGCTACATTTATAAATGAATCAGAAAACTTTAGCGACGGATATCAATTCTGTCGCCAAATTTATAAATAAATTAGAAAAATCTAGCGACAGATATCAAAATCCGTTGCTATATTATTTAGATAAACTGAATTTTGAAATTTAATGTTTTTATTAGCGACAGATATCAAATCCGTCGCTAAAATTATAAATAACATTTTTTTTGAATAGCAACTCATAATAAAAGAAGAAATTTTTGCTTCAAAAAAAAAAACGATCAAAAATTTGAATAAGACAACAAAAAGCACTTTTTATTTTGTCAAAAAAATCACTTTTTTTTAAAACTTTCCCTCAGACTCAAACTCACAGAACAGAGAACCCTAAATTCCACATTCTTTCATCCCTCAGCCGTGTCTCGCTCGCTCTCTCTCGCCTCTCTCGCTTTTTCTCTCTCTCGCTCTGCTTGATCGCCTCTCTGTCTCTCGAATCTCGATCGACTCTACGAGGTTAAGGTATGTATTTCATGTACCTAAATTGTAAATTGATATGTATTTCTTTCAATTTGCACAACCCTAATTAGCTTTTTGTAGAGGATTTGATTATAAATTGGTATTCCTAGTTCTTACTGCTATTTCTAGGGTTCGGTTTTTAACCATTTGGCCACTCTCTTCGTGTTCGTGACCGCCACGTGATTTATCATGGGGCTTTCGCGATTCTCGTGCTTTTGATTTTGGCGGAGGTGACGAGCTTGTGCCAGAATGTGTGGACTCTGGCTAGTGCGAGGAGATCGGATTTGAAATTTGCAGCCAAGGTGTATGATTTTTTGTCCCCTCCGTTTTATGCTTTGTCAGGGGGATTTTAGGACCTTATTTTGTGTATCGTATGTTTGCATTTTACTTGTGTGGGGCTACTGATAGTGTGATACCGAAATGGGTTTGGATGTTGTGGGTTCTCGTAGTTGTGACGGCGATTTCGATTAGTATATTATGGATTTCGAATCTCGGATTGAGTTCTATAGAAAGGGATAAGAATGTTGAAAAGAAAGTTAGATAAAAGTTAAAAATGAACAAAGTTGATTTATCTCAAGGAGTTTTAACACTCCTATATTATATCTCATGTAATATATGAATAGATAAATGAATGCAAAATCATTGTTGTTATGTTCTTGCAATAAGAATGTGGTGAATTTGTATTCTGATGGATGATCATGTTTGGAGTTTGTGAAACTTTTATGCTTTGTGTGGGTGAATGCATTGTGTTTTTATTGCTATTAGTGGTTATTTTTGCTGATGAAATATATTCAGCTCAGGTAGTGAATAATCAGTGGTTAGCTTCAGGTACTACTTATGTTTTGGAATGGCAGAGAACTTTTTTGCCTCAGATTTGACAAACTATTTTGCCTCAGATGCATCAGTTGTTACCACCACTGATCGTCATGCTGGAAAGTTCGAAGCCAAATTCTATGACAAGGTAAGATTATTCTTACGTCAGATGCATCAAATCCGTCGCTAAGAAATTAACGACGAGTAAAATAAAGACGGAAAATATCCGTCGCTAAACATTTTAGCGACGGATTTTATAGGTTTAGCGACGGAAATTTCCGTCGCTATTTTGTGATTTTCTTGTAGTGCGCCCCGCCAAGCCAGTGGCCCGCGGTGGGCTAGCCCATTTAGACCCGCCCTTTGGCGGGCTACTAAATACTCAACCCACCCCCCTTTGGCGTCGCTAAACATTACGTTTTTTTTTTACGCAATTTAGTCTTTAGTGGAATTAAATCACTATATGTGGAATGCTTTTACGTTCTTGTGGTTTTTTGATTTGATTTTGGAGAATAATATGCTTTGGTTGTGCTAAGGAGCATCATGTATGTCCCAAATATTCATGCCGTGTTGACCACGTAGTTGGAAGGTACAATTGTCCCCCCTTTAGTGATTAGTTTGTCTCAGAATGCTAGAATTGAATTGGATTGATGTCAAAAACTAATTGGAATCAATTAAAAGACAAATTTAATGGAATTTTGTTTTGTTTGAAGTGTTTTTAAATTGAAATAATGAAGTTTTTGTTTTCCTTTCTTTCTTGCAGAGATATTTCAGAAGTAGAAGCTGAACATAAGACATTAGAAGAGGTTTCAGATTATAATAATTATCATGACTTATTCATAATATTGAGATGTGTCTTTGTAATACTTATGACAATTATTGTGGTTTTTGAGTTCATTGTAATTAGTTTGTAGATTGAGTTGCAATCTTATCAGAGTGCTGACTTCTTTAGGCAATCAAAAATGCCCGGAAAAGGGACAGAAGAAGTTTGTTGAGAGCTGTAAGTTTGTTATTAAAACTTAGCTAGAATTGAGCAGGGATGATGACGATGACTGTAGTGATGATGATGATGAGCCCCATATTATTGGGTAAGGCATATTTCAAGAACAATTTTTACATTATAGGAAGCTTTAGGACATCATTTTGTCTTTTTGTATTGATATATACATGTTATAGTATAATAGTAGTCTCTGGTTCATTGCCTGGATACTATATCTTGGTCTTGACCTTGTTCTCGTTGTGTTTCAATTACAAGTTGAATTGATTCCCTTGTTTTGTTTATTTAACGCTTTTCTCTTGCTAATTGATACGTATTAAGAGTCTCTATTCAGGTGGGGTTGGTTTCTCGTTTTTGTCTGCTACTAGATTATTATACTTTTCGAGAATATATAGCTTGATCCAACTGTTGCTTGTGAGTGTGTTAATATATATTATATGTATGCTTTGTCATGACGTGGATTGCGGGTAATATATATTCTATGTATGTTTCACAGAGGCAATGTTCAAAAACGAGAAAGAATAATCTATCTTAGCACTAATTAATATAAAATTTAGTGATTATTAGCATGCTAATGGATAAAATTTGTCTGGACCTGTATATGCTTTGATTGCTTGGTAATATTGATAAAGTTAATCTGAATCAGTTTTGAAGTTTCTTTTTGATGTTGACTATGCTATTTCTTCCAAGGTGTTACTTGTAATTAAACCTAAATCTGAAACACTCCCTTGGTTTACACTCGAATAGTAAATGATGTTCTGTCTGTGTTGTTGTTGCTTTACCCCATTTATGTAAATATGTATCATCCCTGTTTCTGTCCTACTTTGATATTACATTGTCCTGTTCTATCTTAGGTTCAGTGGGCTAGAGATAAACCCTTATCCAATTTCTAGAGGCAAACTTACCACGTTTGAAATTGTTGCATCTACAAGTAAGTGCTCTGCTCGTATTCTTTTACTATATCATGATGCTCTTTATCTTCTGATTCACATTGTTAGTTAGTTCTGGTGCTGAACCTTTTGCTAGCATTGGCTTTTTGTTGTTAATTAATATGCTTGTGCATCAAACTGCATTACCATTAGCTTCCCTACATCTTATTTTATTTTCTCCCTCTACTAGCTAATTAGTGGTGTTTAAATGGATGTATTACACCTATGCAAGGTGTATTTGAAATAAACAATATTATTATACATGTCTTGGTCAGTATTTCCTATAATATTATTGAATACTTAAAATTGTTAGATAGATTTATTTCGAGTATTTTATTATGCATGTCTTTAAAATTTGAATTACTTTCTGCTTTTGAGTTATAATCTTTTAATTGTATTGTGCAGGTGATCAGAAGTAATAGTTGTTAGTTGTACATTTTGTACTCCTGGATGATTCAGCTCATCAAGTTTTTGCATGAAGGCGGAGAAGTTAGCGAATTTGGAGTCTTTTGATGCCTTCTTTAAAATATTGGGAAACTGGATATTATTATACCATTTTGAAATTATTATATTTATGTGTGTAGTGTATGTATTGATCATGTGCTTATACTTGATGTTAATTGGTATATTGACACTTTTGAAGTTATGTAGTTTAGTATGCGTTGTTTGGATTTGTTAATACTAGTGTGATCCTTTTGGAAATTATTTTGATGTGATTGGATGAATTAGCATTAATGATATGTTGTTTCTTGCTTTCATGTTTGATGGTTGTTATATACTTGCTCTGGTGGTGTGATGGTTGTTTCTCCCGTTGTGAGGGAGATGATTGTTGATGCAAAACCATTTCAATAAAATGGTGGGCAATTGTTTTTAAATTAAAAAATAATTCTTGTTTAGCTAATCAACATCGGTTTATGGCCGATTTCTAAAAGATTTAACACATCGATGCATCTCAGAATCGATTTGTTCTACCAAAATTGATGTTGAACCCAATATAATAACATCATTTTTGTAAGAACAAAATCGATTCTGCATCGATGTTAAATCATTTATAACATCGGTTTTCCACCGATCTCAAAGAAGTCAACAACATCGGTCAAAACCTGATGACACTTCATAAAAAGCTAGCAAATCGCAAGTTAACAACATCGGTTAAAAACGATGTCTTTGTTGCATAACAACATCGCTTTTTGTATCCTTAAAACCGATGTTGAAAAGGTATACTTTTAACATCATCGATTACGACATCGGTTGATTTTTACATAGACATCGGCTAAAAACCGATGTCTTTGACCGGATTTCTTGTAGTGTTTGATCGTTTACATTATGATTTATGGGGTCCATCGCCTGTTACTTCTTTTACTGGATATATATATTATGTTGTATTCATTGATGATTGTACCCGATATAGTTGGATGTTCCCGTTAAAACATAAATCTGAATTTTTTGATACTTTCATCCAACTCCAAAGGTACATTGAGACACAATTTTCAGCAAAAATCAAATCATTTCAATGTGATGGTGGAACTGAATTCACTAATAATAAATTTCGCTCTCATTTAAAATCTTGTGGTATTGTGCTTCGACTTGCCTGTCCCTACACTCCAAGTCAAAATGGTATCGCCGATCGCAAGCATCGTCATGTCACAGAAACAGGCCTTACTCTCATGTTCCATGCTAATGCCCCGCTCTCTTTGTGGGTTGACGTGTTCTCCACTGTCGTTTTTCTCATTAACCGACTCCCGTCACCGTCACTTGATGGCAAAACTCCTTATGAGCTCTTACTTGGTAAACCACCAGATTACTCTATGCTTTGCATTTTTGGGTGTCTTTGTTTTCCATATTTAAGAGATTACTCACCTCATAAATTATCTCCAAAGTCTACCCCATGTGTGTTTTTGGGTTACAACACTTTTCATAAAGGATTTTGGTGTCTAGACCGGAAGACAAATCGGGTTTATGGTGATTCAATGCATAATCTAAAATCCAATGACTACATTCAATTTTCTGATTGTCTAGATTGTGTGTCTAGTTCTTCAAATGTCCATTCTTCTAATTCTTTTTCGAGTTTACCATGTTTACATTTCAAATGACTCTCCACTTTTATTGTCAAATCCTCCATCTAGTTCCCAAGTTTCTCCTCTTGTGGCACCCCAATTAGATACTGCAGGTCCAGAACCACCTTTTTCTCCACGTGTGTCTTCAGTTCCTCATGCGATCTCTTCTAACCACCCGATGACTACTAGAAGTAAAAATGGCATATTCAAACCACGATCATATCATGCTATTGCCGGTCTGCCCTCTTCTAAGTTTTTTTCAGGGACTTCTTGCTGTTAAGGAGCCTAGGGGTTTTGAATCTGCTATAAAACATCCTGAGTGGCTTTCAGCTATGGATGATAAAATTCGGGCCTTGAAGAAGAACAATACATGGGTGCTTGTTCCTCGTCCTAAAAAGCAGAATGTGGTTGGATGTCGGTGGATTTTCAAAACCAAATTGCGCACTGATGGAACCATTGAGCGCCATAAAGCTCGTCTTGTTGCACAAGGATTTTCCCAAATTCCTGGTCTAGACTTTGGTGATACATTTAGTCCAGTTGTGCGCCATGCAACAGTCAGAATTATTTTGACATTAGCTATTACTTCTGGTTGGCGTTTGCATCAATTGGATGTTCAAATCGCTTTTCTCCATGGTTTTCTCAACAAAGAGGTATATATGGAACAACCACCAGGCTACATTGATCCACAGTTTCCTCAGCATGTGTGTCAACTTAAACGTTCTCTTTATGGCTTAAAACAGGCTCCTCGAGCTTGGTTTGATCGCTTTAGCTCCTTTTTGCTTAAACTTGGATTTATCGCCAGTCAAGCAGATTCATCATTGTTTGTCTTTCACTCATCACTTGGCACTATTTATCTACTACTTTATGTTAATGACATGGTCATAACTGGAAGTAATCCTTCTATGATTCAGACCCTTATTAATAAGCTTTCTAAGGAATTTTCAATGAAGGATTTAGGTGATCTCCATTATTTTCTTGGTGTTGAAATTCAATCTAATGAGAAAGGTTTGTTTCTCAGCCAGACAAAGTATGCTATTGATCTTTTACAGCGTGCTTCCATGATTGATGCAAAGCCTATCTCAACGCCATTTGTTGTTGGTCAACATCTCTTAGCTGAAGGAAAATTATTCTCTGATCCTACCTTGTACCGCTCTCTTGCAGGTGCTCTTCAGTATTTGACCATGTACCAGGCCAGATTTGTCATTTAGTGTGAATTCTATTTGCCAATTTATGCATGCTCCTACCGAGGATCATTTTCGCGCTCTTAAACGAATTATGCGTTATGTTAAGGGCACACTTCATCATGGGCTTCAACTCCATAAACAGTCTAACTGTGATCTTCTTGCCTACTCTGATGCGGATTGGACTGGATGTCCCGACACCCGCCGCTCTACTATCGGTTTTGCCATCTTCCTTGGTGCTAATTTGGTCTCCTGGTCCTCTAAGAAACAAAGTTCTATTTCTCGTTCTAGTGCAGAAGCGGAATATCGTGCTTTGGCTCTTACGGCAACTGAAATTGTTTAGATTATTCAACTTCTTCGGGACCTCCGTACTACACTATCAGTGCCACCTAAAATTTTATGTGACAATCAAAGTGCAATTTTTATGGCAGCCAATCTGGTTACTCGCCCAAGATCAAAACATATTGCGATTGACTACCATTTCATTCGTGAACTTGTCGCAAATGGCACTTTGAAAATTGAATTTGTGCCTTCACATTTACAGCTTGTTGATTCATTAACCAAAGGTGTCACAAAGTCTCAGTTCTTTCTTTTTCGAAGCAAGCTCAGCGTTCTTCCTCATACTACGCTCATCTTGAGGGGGGTGATAAGAGATAACTACTAATCCTCAAAAATTTTGCCAAATCAATTTTGTTCCACTATATTAGTTTGTTATCTCTGTAAATATGTGTATATATCATTTGTATCTTTTTGTTATTCTTTTCTATTTTTACAAGATTACATTATTGTAAATTACATTATTTATACTACAAGTTTTTCCTCTGGTTTGATAAGGAGAATTTCAGTCATCTCTACTTTGTTCTGTTAAACACTTTTATTTACCCATTTAAAATATATACCCACCTTTAATGTAATCACCTCAACTTCTTCAATTCCACCAAGGATTCCAAATCCAGCTACCAAAATAAATCAACAATTAGCTAACTTAACTACAAAAATGTCACGTCTTAAAAAACCTTAAAACAATTTATGATCCAATTACACTTTTATAATCCCTAATAAATGGGTAATTAAATTATCAAATAATATATTAATATTTCTACCTTCGTGAAATTGATGATGGTAAAAAAAAAAGAATTCTAAAGTAAGATAAAAGTTGAGCTCAATTTAATATCTCCTACCACTCTCTCTTACCGATTGATATCAAGGGGGAAAAATAAATAAATTAATAGGTGTTATCATCTATTATGTTTAATAAATGAGAAAAAAGGATTTGATGGGTTTCTTTGTGCCAAGACCATTTTTGTGGGTAGGTTAGTGGAATTCATACTTAAATTACAAATATTTGAAAGAAAAATTCAACATATCTTTTCACTGTTAATCTCGGTTGAGATGTGTTCAAGGAAGAAATGGACTAAGTTTTTTTTTTATTATGAAATAGTTGTAATAAGTTAATAGATATATTTAATGGGTTGAGTCTAGCAAAACTCTCTCTCCTCACTAGGTGTTGTCCTTGGTTGAATGGAGGAGAAGTACAAAGAAGCAAACTCCCCTCCACGTGTTAGGTGAAATTAAAAAAATGAGTGCCCATGAACTCTAATTTGATGAGTGATGGACTTTTGCTAGAATTAGTTAAGCTAAGTTGGTATAATGGGTTACAAGGCTTGGACCGAAAATCACAGAGAATTGGACAAGCTTGGCTTAATATATTCTAGTAATAATATATAATACTAAATCTAGCCTTATAGTTCAATTAACTCAAGAATAACTTAATGCACTAATAACCCTCAATATAATTCTCAATTTCGAATATTCATAATTAGATGCAAAATAAATAAATTTTATAATAATGATACCTTAAGGATGACGATTCCAATTCGTCAAAATGTGGGGTTTCGCACTGATAGTTGAAGCTGGGGTTTTTCTATGACCTATTCCTACTATGGTTTTATTGATAAGACTTTAATTTGGGGCTCAAATTTACTTTGGTAATATTTTAATTGAGCCTAATTTTAAGTTGATTTTATAAACTATTAGGTTTTCAGGTTTTAAATCAAATAAGGGATTAAAGTTTGTGGCTTGGACTCACTTTAAATAAAATAAAATGTTGGCTTTTATTTTATTTTATTTGTATTTGAGTTATTCTTTAAGCTAAAGTTTTGAGTTCAAAATATATTTGTGCTGAAAATTTGATGTTTCAATTTGAGTTTATTTTGAGCTCAAATATACAGTCAAATTTTTAGCTTTAAGTTTGGATGTTGAACTTTGTCTATTTTGGTTACATTATTGGCCTAATTTGGTTCTATGGCCCTCAGATCTACTATAATTAATTTAAAGTCTACTTTGGGTTTTAGACTTTAAATTCAAATTTAGTTAATTTTGGACTAAGTTCGTATAAAGTTATATTTTTGGGCTCGTTATTTATTTAATATTAGACCCTGTTTTATTTTGTTAGAGATCCTAAAATCTCTATAAGGTTTGTATTTTAGCTTTTATGTTATTCAGCTCAAAATTCATAAGAGAAAAAATTTGGATTATTTAAATTGTGATTAGGGTATTGGGTCACAAAGGGGTAAGATTTATTTAACCCATAAAGATTGGATTTATTTTCGAATTTTATCAAAATATAAATCATAATGATCTTGATCCAAATTCAGTTAGAACCCTGTAAAAGAATTTATTTGGTCTATCTTTCTCAATATTAAATTTGGAGCCAATTTTGATGATTAGCTTAAAACCCTTATGTTGAGCTTAATTTATTTTGGGCTCAATATAATGGATTTTTCCACTTAAATGAATTTTGGCTCAATTTAGTATTTTGGTTGAAGCTTAACTAAAATAAGATTTGTTGCCTAATTTGGTTCCCTAGGCTTTAAATCTAAATAAAGGCGGATTTAATGTCTAATTTGGCTTCCAGACTTTGAATCTTCATATAGAACAGGGGGCAGCGTGTAATGCTATTCGGTTGAGCAATTATTAATTTATCTTGCTCAATTGGTCTAGTAATATTCAATTCGGTTAATCAAAGCATCATGTTGTCTTCGTGATCTCTTATGGAGAGCAACTTTATCGAAATTAAATAGATAATAGTGTGGAGTTAATCATGCGGACTGTGATCAGTCCTTCAGTTTGACACAGTTTGGCCGAATAACAACGCACCTGCGATGATAAGTACATGATGATTATATAGACTTTTCATGTGGGCATAAGTTCGTCCTATCGATATACTTTTGTTTGGCAGAACTTATTGTCGTGGTTGATCATTACAATAAGGTTACCACTTATTATTAATTTCATGTCCTTCGATGGAGATTAATGTTGTACTAGGTGTCTTGTCATAGGTCCCCCTTTGGTAACTTACCCATACCTTATTTATGCTATAACATAAATATTAATTGTCAGTAATATTATTTTGATCTCTATATTATGTTTTTGCTTATTTTGAAATATCGGCCAATATTAAGTCCATTTAAGTGCTTGTGTCACTATTTCAGAAATATAGTTGGGACATTATATCTTAAGTGAATAGTATAAAAGGTCCCCTATAGAGATTGTTGAAACATATTAATTTCTTGATTAATCTTGTTTCACTAAGGAAAAGTGGAACATAAGGGAGTGCATAGGGAACGTTTAATCTCACTTTCAAACTTAAGGCACTAAAGATAGAGTTGTCTAAGACTTGCTCGTGCTTATGGTATCATTTCTTTTCCTGCACAATAAGACCCTTTTAAAGTTAGTTAGTTACAATATTCTAGAAAATAGTGGACTTTCCACGAGTTTATGTCTTATTGAGCAAGAAAAGAAAGTTTGAATTGAAAAGGACTTTAAGTACTCATAATAAAGAATAGAAGTTGCAGTCGAGACACCACAATTAGAATGCAAAAGAAGTATGATAAAGATCTCTCATGTTACTTTTGCAATAAGGATGGATACAAATAAATTGCTTCTCAATTTAGTTAAGGTTTCTGCTAGTCTAGTTTCATACCTTTACGTGTTTTGGTGGGTAGTTAATAGTTCTACTACTCACATAAAGTAAATTAATGCAAGGTTGTCTGTGAAGTCAATAGCCAGGTGATGTTGAAAGATACATCTCTGTAGGGGCTATGACAAAACAGTGACAGGTGAGGCTGTACGGACTTATATTATCATTAATGACTATTTTCGACTAATCATCACCAATATCATGTTTTTCCTTATGCAATTTTGTGGCAGTTTTCCCATTTTTCAAAATACTATGATTGACGTCACTGTGCATGGAATAATCAATTTGATTTGGGCCACTTGAATCATCTAAACCCACTTCCTTAATAATATAAACAGTGGCTAAGGGGGCAGGGTCCACATCTGGGTCAGCAGCAACAGCCAAGTTGGACGGTAAAGGTGAGACAGCAGATTGGTCTTGGCTAAGAGAATTATTTGGGCTGGATGGATGACTGTGGTTTGTGGGAGGAGAGTAGGAGTTGGACACGGATTCAAAAGCATCAGAGGACGCCTGGGCTGGAGTACTAGATAAGACTTGGGCCTCAATTATGGGACATGATTGGCCCAAGTTCGCTGGCAGCGGCTCCAACGGGCTGATAACGGAAGGGCCGAATGAAGGGTGGTTTAGTGGGTCCAAAAAAAAATTGTGAAACTGTCATAAATTCAAAAATAATGTCTTTACCAAGTGATGTATCTTTAATGATAATATAGGAGTTACTTTATGTGAAACTCATTGGTCATAAATGAATATTTAAGAGCCAAGAGATTCAAAAAAGCAATGCTGAGAGATATTAGTTATATCAAGTCGTCAAACATACTATCAGAAGGAAGATGATTATAATGAGACTTTTCTTCCGATTTATTGAAAGATTCTTTAGAATCATTATGATATTTTGGCTTTGAGCTAGCTCCCTTTAAGGTGTTACAATTATCATTAAGTTGTTTCTTCATTTAGTGATGAGATAAATAAGGTTGATAATTGTACGTACCATAGGTTCAGTGGGAGTGAATTCCATTACTAAACAAATTAAGTTTCACTGGTTCAGTGCCCTAAGAATGAGTACAAAGTTAAGGATATGCAAAAGACTACTTATGTTAAGAAGTCGTTTGTATGCTTAAGTATGTATGTATCCCGATACAACATACATAGCCTATCTACTTGGCAGATAGTTAACCCTTATAATGGATCAACTGGAAAGCAGTTATAAAGGGTTTATAAAGTGTTTTTAGGGAACAGAAGAATTTTATTTTCACTTATCGAAAATCAGATCTTTATAGAGATCATTCGGTAATCTGATTTTGATTTTACAGGAGCCTATACAGTTACGATCTAATTTTGGCTATACTTAACCGCTAATTGGAAGAACTATATTGGAAAGAGTGCCAAGCAGACACTCAGTTCATTCCAATATAGCAATTACATTCTAGCTTATTTTGGGCATCTTATCAAAGGATATGGTTGCAAATTATTGTCACCAGACTGCATCTTAAGAATGGTATTGAATTACCAGTAAAGATAAATGTGACAATAAATCGGTCTTGCCATATTTGATCAATAAGAGCTCTTCGATGTCGATACATCAAGTTTCTTGTTGTTAAGGAAGAGTTCAGAATAAACAGTTTTTCATAGAACATATAAAGATGAATTTTAGGCTAGCAAAATCCATTAACTGAGGTATTAACACTTAAGGACTTTCACGAGCATACTGCTCATATGGGTGTTATTATGGATCAGATCTTAGTTCAGTGGGAGTTAATGTTCTATGTATTTAGTTTCTGCTTTTTTGGACCATTTGGTTTTTTTGCAGAATACTTGATGGTTATTCTATTTTCTGAACTCAATTTCGTATTTATTTGTGATGTTTTACATTGCATATGGATTGATCTCATTAAAGACTTAAGTTGAACCATTGAAATAGGCATGATTAAGATCACATTGCATGATATTTCCATGTTACTCTTCATATTTGATCTATATCATTGAGTGCACTAGTATGGTGATTATCTTGGTTGAGCCACGATATTGAATGTGACAAAAATTGGGATAGTCTCATTGCTAGTGTATGAAATGGACCGTTGTCGGCAAGAGTCAAAGAATAAATGACATGCGGTTGTGCACATAAGGAAATATAATAGTTTATGGTTCAATATGTAGTCCAAGTGGGAGATTGATAGGAATTATTTAATTCCTAATATGTGGCCAACATATTTAATTAAAATTATATTTATCATTTAATTATTAGTGGACTAAATTAAGTGATCTAAATCCGGTGGAGTCCTAAGGCTACTGAATTTTATATGGAAACAAAGAGTAGATACCTAATAGAAATCAACTTAGGAGGTTATAGGAACCCTTATTTGATACTTATATAAAGAACTTTATGGTTATGGTCCCCAATATACTAAATCACACATAGTTTTCTATTCTCCCCATCAAGATGGAAAATGAAGGTCCCATTAGGAATCCGGAGATTTAGTTGAGGAAGGCCATAGAACCAAATCCATTCGTGTTCGTGGGAGATCCATCCGTGCTCATCGTGCTCGTAGGAGATCGCATATTGAAGGTATTCCACATATAGTTCTTACATCTTACGATAGATCCAGGTATTCCGGTATTCCATAAATCTTTGATGATATAAGCATGATGTTGATATCCTAGAATTTCCGCATCTAGGATGTATTTATGAATTTTATGTATGCTTGTTACTGTAAAATGCCAACACATTTTGTATATTTTTGGATAATAATTTTTCTTAACATTTTTTTAATGTATCACTTATAGGATCTATATTAATGTTTTAGAAGAGTTGTTGAAAGAATTGAAAATAAAACTTATGTGTGGCGTGACTCATGCAAAAAATGTGCTACTTCTGTTTTCAAAAATAAAGACCATGCGACTTGCAACAAATGCAGCGAAGAAAATGTTGAAACAATACCAATGTATTAATTGAACTTAAAATCTTGTAGAATTTATTCATTCATCAAATACTAATTATTATTTTTTGAATTGAAGATATGGAATAGAGTTCAATGTCGTCAAACAACACCATAATCAATCATAACTTTGTTTTAGGAAGCAACCACTATATTTATTGGATGCCCAGTACAAGAGTATTTAGCAACAATAGAACAGGTAAATTATTATGATTTGCTTGTGATTATGATGTTGGAAATTATTCGGGTCCCGGATCTAATCCGAGTCAAATGAGATCTGGCTTTTCGATCTAATTGAATGGAAGCGGAAGCGAGGGATTTTAAAAATCGAGTTTTAGATATAAGAACACAAGATCATGCTAATTAAATTTATTCAAACTAAAGGAAGAAAAGAAAATTTACCTCTTTCGGTGATTTTCTTATTCTTTGCCTTTTTTTATTAATCCTTCGCATTTCCAAAGCTCGTAGACACCACGATATTTCAATTCGATCATCCCTATCAATGGCAGTGTGTGGGCACCCAAATAATAATTCTAAGTTCCTAACATTAATTTTCCTACGATGTACTCAACTCATGAGATCGTAGGATTGGGCTAACTGAATAGGAGGGGAATTGAACTTGGCTTAAATCTAAACCACAAATCAACACTTTGAAACATCACAAAAATCAGCCCTTGAAAAGCTTAATAAGGCTTGAAATCAACTTCAATTGGTCCGACCAATTCGCTCAATAGTAAATGGGGTATTTTAATCAAGAAATAATCTCAATTACAAATCAAAAGTGTGCAACCATTTACACTATAATCGTCCGAAAAAGATACAATTCGGAGATGGATTAAAAACTTTTCAATTAGATACCGAAAATAATCTTTCCAATTGTACATAGCTTGGCCGCGGAAATTGCATTGTTATTTGGCTAAAAACTTGTTTTCTGTCAATAGCAATTGGAGTGGCGTAAAATCGGGATTTTTCAATTGGAGATGGTTGAAATCAACTATTTTAATGGGGATAAAAATTCACACTTTCAATTGTATGATATGGTCTTCTTTTTTATATGCCTAGTTCAATCAGTTTCCTTCTCCAACTCAGTTTTCTATCTAATCTAGAATTCATAATTCTAGATAACTCAAACTCTAATTGATAATTATCCATATAATTATCAATTTAATAATTATGTTAATATCATAAATATCTTATATTTATTTAATTATCAATACAAATAAATCAAAGAGAATATCGATATTCCAGAATTAACTGATATTAATATATTAGCCAAATATTTTGGAAAACTATTTTCCATAAATCCTTAGGAACATGAAATATTATTTCTAACTCGTTTACTCTAGGAAGGCGAACCGGGGACCATGGACTATAATTTTAAGCTCCAATAAATCGAATAAATAATTAAACTCTTTAATTAATTTATCCGACTTATTAATTACGATATTATTCCACTATAAATTCGGAATTGCACTCTTATAATTATAGAATATCTTACTCTACGAATTTGAGCAGTCCATCGATATAATCATTATGTATAGATTAATCCTCCATAGACAATTTGTAATTGAAGCTAGGTAGTATCAGTTAAACCTCTTCAATTACTTCTTATCCTTATTTACCATTAATTCACTAGTGAATAGTTAATATATAAGTATATTATAAATTAGAGATCTCAAACCATTCGGTTCCAGAATTAACAAATGAGAGAATCATTTTTCTACTTCTCGCAAGAAGGAATGGATTCCATATCTTTGAATTTATATTCCCAGCTATTTAATTCAAATGTGAATCTAAAATGCAAGTGTTGAGAATGTCGTAGGACAAACTTAAACGAGCAAATTAAGAATCACAAAGAAATAAACATGTCTATAATCACTCAGGATTAAGATTTATCCATATATGACCATCTTGTGATTTAATTTGATTTTCCATTTCTACAACGAAATTTGTATGAAAAATTCAAATTAAACCGGTCTAAGTCCTGTATGATCAAATCATATATAAATGCCCTCACTAAGATGTCTCATACTTCAATTAATATCATCACAGACTTATTTTTAGTTTATTTTCTATAATCTTAATCCTCTTGTATATAACACTTATATACTAAGATTATGGTTACATTAAATAAATTAGGGATTTTCATGATGTTCAAGAAAATACATACAATATGCATAAGAGTTCAAAAATAAATGTCGCATTTATTACTAATCAAAACTAATTCACAATTGCTTTAAGGGCACTATCCCTAAAAATCTCCCACTTGTCCTAAGCATATGGGACATGTCTCCCAGTTCTATGTTCTTGTGCCTCTAAAAATACTTTTCAGTTGGTTCTTGTTGACAGGATCAACAAGAATGCACACTGACTCAGATATCGACTTTCGAGTATCATTGTCTAACTAGAAGTCAGAATTAGAGTAGTCGTCTATTTTAAGGTCACCACCTAAATATACAAATATCTTGTTCTGAAACATACTTGAGAAGGTTCTTGACTATTATCTAATGAAACATTTCTGGATTAGATTTAAACTAGTTGGCTATCCCTGCCGCTAATCAAATACCGAGCTTAGTACACAATAGTGCATACTTTAGGTTGCCTACTGCAGAGGCATAGGGAATGAGTCTCATGTCCTCTTCTTCCTGAGGTGTTTTAGGACACTTCTCCTAGGAAAGAATGATTCTATGTCGAGTTGATAGGTAACCCTTTTTGGAATCTTGCATTCTATAATGCAACATCTTATCGATATAAGAAGCTTAAGACAATGCCAATAATTTGTTCTTGTGATCTCGAACGATTCCAATTCCAATAACATAATTTGTTTCTCCCAAATCTTTCATTTGGAATTGTTTGGCAAGCCAACTTTTTACCGCAGATAACATTTCTACATCATTCCCAATGAGTAGAATGTCATCTACGTAAAGTACTGAAAATGCCACTTTACCATCCTTGATCGTTTCATCAAATCTATGGTTCCATGACCTTGAGGCGTGCTTTAATCCATAAATGGATCTAAGCAATTTGCAAACTTTCTGCTCTTGACCTTCCGCTATAAAACCCTCTGGTTGCTGCATGTAGATTTCCTCGTCTAGATGGCCATTCAGAAAGGTCGTCTTGACATCAATCTGCCATATCTCATAGTCACGACATGCAGCAATTGAAAGTGATATGTGAATAGATTTTAGCATTGCTATAGGCGAGAAAGTCTCCTCATAGTCGACTCCCTCCTTTTGGGTACAAACCTTAGCCATTAGCTTTGCTTTGAAAGTCTCTACTTTCTCATCCATACCCTTCTTTCTCTTATAGATCCATTTGCACCCAATGAGCCTGACATCTTCAGGCGGATCTACGAGAACCTAGACAGTGTTGGAGTACATAGACTCCATTTCTTGGTTCATAGCTTCAAGTCACCTCTCTTTATCATAATCCTCCATCGCTTGTCGAAAAGACAATGGATCATCGTCTACCCTATCGGAGACTACAACATTTGCCTCTTTGATTTGACGATAGTGGATTAGTGGTCTAATCACCCTCGCACTATGTTGAGGTATCATGACATTCTGATCAGGTATAGTGGTATTTTTAGCGATTTCCCCAACAACTCTTGTTGGTTGTGGTCTGATCTCATCAGAAAGTAACTCCTCGAGTACAGCCTTACTTCGAGGTCGGAAGTTTTCTATATAATCATTCTCAAGAAAGATAGCATTAGTCGAAACTATTACTTTATTTTCTTGTGGATCATAAAACAAACCTCCTCCCGTTCATTTGGGATATCCAACAAACAGATACACTTCTAAACGTGGATGCAACTTTCCATTCTTTCCTTTCAGCACATGTGTTGGGCACCCCCATATGCGAAAGTGGCAAAAACTAACTTTACTCCCATTCCACAACTCTAGTGGTGTCTTTTGGATACACTTAGACAGACTACATTCACAATGTAAACAGTCGTTTGCAATGCATACCCCCGAAACGAATCAAGCAGTGTCATGTAGCTCATCATCGACCTAACCATATCAAGCAACATTCGGTTTCTCCTTTCAGCAACACCGTTTGCTGAGGAATGCCAGGAGCTGTGAGTTGGTACAAATACCATGCTCTAGAAAATAATCTTTGAACTCAGTATCGACATACTCGCCCCCACGATCGGATCGAAGGCACTTCATAGATTTGTCTAGCTACTTTTCAGCTTCCGCATGAAATTCCTTGAACTTTTCAAAAGTCTCGGATTTTCTATGCATGAGATAAACATATCCATACCTCGAGTAATCATCAATAAAAGTGGCAAAGTACTCAAAGCCACCTCTAGCTTGTGTGGTTATGGGACCACAAACATCACTATGCACAAGCTCTAGTGGTTCTTTGGCTCTATTGCCCTTTGCAGAGAAATGTCTATTAGTCATTTTTCCTTCTAGACAGGATTCACAAACATAAAGAGTGCCAACTTTTAGCTTTCTTAAAGGACCATCCTTTGCTAGCCTATTTATCCTTTCTAGTGAAATATGTCATAACCTTAGATGTCAAAGATATGTTTCATCATCTTGAGAAACCTTTTGCCTTTTTGGTTCTACTCTAAGCATTTCGTCATTTAGCAGTGGTTGTTCATTAGGCTTAATTAAATAGAGTCCGTTTTCCAATATTGCAGTACAAATATCACGCCCATTTTTAGAAATAATAATCGAATTATCATTAAAAAATAGTGAAAATAAATTTTCATGCAACTTTGAAACAGAAATCAAATTTCTACAGAAACTAGGAATATAATAAACATCGTTTAAAATCAATATTTTATCTCTAGTATTAAGCTTAATTACTCCCACTACTTTTGCCGAAACCACTGCATCTTTGCCAACTCACATTGTGAAAGACCCATCGGCAAGCTCTTCATAAGAGCTAAACATTTGTAAAGAAGAACAAGCATGATTAGTAGCTCCAGAGTCAACTACCCAAGTAGAAGAATCTCTAGCTACCAAACAACTTTCAAGAACAAGTAAATCATATTTATGTTTCATGTTTTTCTTTACTTTGGAGAGAAACTTGGGGTAGTCTCTCTTCCAATGTCCCTCTTCACCGCAGTGGAAACAATTTCCCTTTGGTTTAGAGAAACTTTGATTCTTGCCTTTGAGGTTTTCACATACGAGTGGAATATTCATGTTACTATTCCACTTGTTAAAATTTTCTCCAGTTAATATAACATTCAACAGTGCAAGCATAGGACCAAACATGATTGTTGAAAACAAAATAAAGCAATATAAATAAGCAAACGAACATTATAGAGCATTCAATTTAGGAATTATAAACGTGATGCGTGAATGCAATAAAGTTTATCCTACCAATTCCAAAGTAATTTAATCTCATAATTGAAAAGCCGCGGTAGGGCAGGTCAAATCAAATGACGATTAAATCAAGACCATCTCAGATTAATAATATAAATAATCAAGATATCTCATATCTTCATTTATTTATTAATCACCTTTTAATTTAGCCTAGATACATCCAAACTATTTGATTATATCCTTATAAGTGTTATCCATTATTTCGGATTTTAAAAATTAACACAAAATCACCGCCATACGTAGGGTAGGAAAATAAAGAGTTAAATTTTAAATTCTCATCCTTTCGGAGATTGAGCCCTGATTATTGATTTAAGTGAAAACCATTCGTAGGGGACGAATCTGAGCGTCGTGAGGTGTCACTTAAATCTCATGTTGCTTTGATCTATAATGGAAGCCATAGGATTAATTGTCATGAATCCTTCTCCCACTCATTATTTTATAATAAATGTTTCCTAAACATTTAACTTAAAAAACATCTTATGTTTTAACAAGCCAAGTCCAATCCTATTGGTCTTTCGATTAAAATTCTCTAATTTAAAAATCTAACTCTTAGAAATTAAGTCATAATTTGAATCTACTTTAAAAACCCCTAAATTATCAAAATAATTAAGGGGATAGGGATAAAACGGAAAAATTTCATGAAAGAACAAAGGAAACGACGCGCAGGCTGAAAATGAAAGCTGCCCAAGCCCTGCCCGATTCATGCCTGAACTGCCCGAGACTACCCGAGCCTTGCCTGAGGTTGCATGGGCCCTGCCCGGACTGCCCAAGGCTGCCCAAACGCGAATCCGAATTATTTTATTTCAAAAACATGCAATTGGAGATTTTTCATAAAAACTGGATCCATGTTTCTCACGAAATTAAATCCAAACAATTATCCTAATTTTAAAATCATATAAAACACTTTTTATACAAATTTTAAAAATTATATAAAACACTTTTATACAAATTTTAAAAATTGTATAAAATATTTTTATATCAATTTTAAAAACACTTTTATATCAATTTCAATCCATCTCATAGATCTATCATAACAATTAAACAATTCAATTATCATGATGCATGATATGCTTGGGAGTGGATTCCATGAATGACATATCAATATGTATGACATATATATCACATATACATCACATAAATATTAATCCGCGAAAAAATAATATGACGATTTGGATCGATGCCTTAAATTACACCCTAAATCTAAACAGAACATTAAATAATTCAAACCCGGAATAAAAGGGGAGTTGTGATTTACATCAACCTTATACCCACATCATTGGGTGTACGATCGAATCTACAATAGAATATTACAACTTTCTATACCCTTTAAATCTCGGGTGTACATTGATCCTATCAAAAACGAATTCAAGACATCGATTCAAAAACATCCATGCATATATATATCAAAACATGTAAGATCAAATCCTAAACTCACTCCAAAATAAATTTAATAAAGTAGATCTAGTTCGTCTTATATCAAAAACCAAATGGCTCTGATATCATTTGGGTCTCCAGTCTATCCGGGTGAAATAAGATCCGACTTTTCGATCTAATCGAACAGAAGCGAAAGTGAGAGATTTCAAAAATCGAGTTTTAGATATAAGAACACAAGGCCATGCTTATTAAATTTATTCAAACTAAAGGAAGAAAAGAAAATTTATCTCTTTCGACGATTTTCTTGTTCTTTGCTTTTTCGTTGTTAATCTTTCGAATCCCCGAAGCTCATAGATGATACCTGTAAATATACGTGCATTTAGGGGCTTAAAATGGTATAAAAATTGATACATTTACACGTATATTTAGTGTATTTTTACTTGGTTTCCTTAGAAGGGCATAATACTGCGTATTCTTGTAATTTTTACAGGAACCGGAGCTTAATTGAAGAAATATCAGTTGGAAGGCCCGGATAGGACTAATGAGTACAAAGAGAAGATCAAAAAGACGAAGAAATTGGACAAAAACTAGTCACACACCGTGTGACATGCCCATGTGAAGAAGACATGTCCGTGTGAAATTGGGAGAAAATAGGGGATGAAACCAGAGCCGCACGGCCAGACTGTGTGAGGGCCACATGGTTGTGTGGGATGCCCGTGTGAAAGCCACACGGGCCGTGTGACTGGCTGTGGCGAATTTTCGTATCTTTTTTGTTAGAAATATTTAATTTGGACTTACATATGTTAATTAAATGTGCATAGTTGTCTTACGGTTTAATCCAATTAAAGTGATCTAATAAGGTTTTAATTTTGGATTAAAAGGGTATCAAATTGTTATGGGATTAAATGTGTAGATACTATTAAGAGATTTTCTATTTGTTGAGGAGCCAAATAGAAAATAAAAGGGATACTTATCCAAAACGGTTATGGTCCCCGAGCGACGGTTCTTAAAAGGCAGAAAACATCTGTCTCCCTTCACAGAACGTAACATACAGAATTCTCAAGAGAACCGCTCGTCTGGAAGGCCAAAACCAGATCTCAAAACCAGATCCAGATTTCTCACAAACCCTAATGGATTCAAGTACGCTTCCGCGATTCAGATTAATCTCTTCATTTCTCGGATTTCATGGTAGATCTATTAAAGCATGCTTTTATATGGATTTCGTGAATTAAAGCATGCCCTTTGTGATTACGATTTCTAACAAGTGGTATCAGAGACACTCTATTCATGATTTTCTGAGATTTTGGAAGAATTACACGATTCTTCGCTGAACTAAAATTATTAGGGTTTACTGATTTTCTTTATGGACTGAGAATTTGATGTTCAAAATTCTGGATCTATGTTTTCTTTTGCGGAATTCCATTACGGCTTTTATGGTTTGTTTTTCAGGTTCATAATTCAGAATTCAAATTCAGGAATTTCGTAAAAATAAACATGCATGGTTCTCTGTCTCTCGTTTCGAATACCGGATTAAGTATAAATCCTTGATTTTGTGTTATTTCTTATGGATCGGTCTCTATTTCATATCCGTATAAATGGGAAACATTATGGAATTCTTTGTTACTTAGTATTACTTGTATATGGTTGTGCTTACATCATCAACCTTGGCAATTCATGGGCTTGTCTGCCACTTAGTTTTTTGGTGTTGGATAAACAATTATGAAATTGATTCTTTCTCATGGAATCAGTAAAGGAAGCATTAATCTATATGTGTTGTTCATGATTTCATCAAGTTTAGTGTTGCACGGAATGAGTTTTTAAATGTGCAATCAAAACTCATAAATCAGAACTTGTGATTATATATGTGCACTATAGGTGCAAATACATGTTCGATCATTTTATTTTAAATTTGTATGGAGCATCTCATGTCCCAACTTGGTTTTTCTAATATTTAAAATGAATATATTAAAACAAGAAGTCGCGAAAGTGACCTCTCTTGTGTGGATTTATTCATTGAATATATTAGATATTTGTGTTTGTGTATATTCATGCGGGTATTAGCCGGCCCTAAGGAATGTTAGTACTTGGCCCGAAATGCACAAACACATGTGGTGGTAAATATATGGCAATTATAAGGTTATCCATGTAAGTGATTTTGTCGGACCAAAGGAAGACAATATTGTTTGACATGATTTATTGTCAGTGTTTGATCACTACAAGAGGTAGCCACTTACAAGTTAATATTACTATCCAAAGACTTGATATTAATGTTGTGTCAGGTGCCTCGAGATGTTACCAACTTATTTAAATTTAATGATTGATTATTCGGTTTAATGTAAGCATGACAGTCAATTTTGGTTTTGTTCTCTGTTCAGCTATGATGTCAGCTACTTCTATTTCTGCTAACACCAACAACATCCCCATGCTCAATGGGTCGAACTTTAAGGATTGGAAAGAAAACATTCTGATCATTTTGGGGTCGCATGGATCGGACTATGCGCTAAGGGTTGGTTGAGCAACCCCTTCTCTTACGGATGCAAGTTCTGCAGAGGAAAAGCGGAACTTTGAGAAGTGGGAGCGCTCAAATCGCGTTAGTCTGGTGATCATTAAGCGCGGCATTCCAGAAGACTTTCGAGGCACAGCTTCTGAGGAAGTTACTATGGCCAGTGAGTACCTTGCGGAAATTGAAAAGCGTTTTGTTAAAAATGATAAAGCCGAGACAAGTACGCTTTTGGATAGCTTGATCTCACTTAAGTATAAGGGCAAGGGAAACATAAGGGAGTACATCATGGAGATATCTCATCTTGCTTCAAAGTTAAGGGCACTAAAGCTCGAGGTGTCTGAGGGCTTACTCGTGCATTTAGTGCTAATATCGCTCCCTGCACAATTCAGTCAGTTTAAGGTCAGTTATAACTATCAAAGGGAGAAGTGGACTCTTAATGAGCTTATTTCATACTGTGTGCAAGAGGAAGAAAGGTTGAAGTAAGAAAGAACTGAGATTGCTCAGTTGGCCAGTACTTCCAAGGATAAGGGCAAAAGGAAAAATGATGTTGAGAAAGCTGCTAATGATAAGGGACCAGCACAAAAAGAAACAGAAAGGCGAAACTCAGGATGGCTGTTACTTTTGTGGCAAACCTGGACACAAAAAGAAAGATTGTACCAAGTATCGCGTTTGGCGTGTGAAGAAAGGTACATTTCTTGCTTTGGTCTGTTCTGAAGTTAATTTAGCTTCAGTACCTGGAAACACTTGGTGGTTAGATTCTGGTGGTACTACTTACATAAGTGTTCCAATTCAGGGTTGCCTGAGCTGCCGAAAGCCAACTGATGGTGAAAGATACATCTTTGTGGGTGATGGCAAATCGGTAGAAGTGGAGGCAATAGGGCATTTTAGATTGTTATTAGGAACTGGTTTATTCTTGGATTTGAAAGACACTTTCGTTGTACCATCGTTTAGACGGAATTTGGTTTCTATTTCATTACTAGACAAATACGGTTTTTCTTGTTCATTTGGAAATTGTCAGTTTAGTCTTTCAATTAATTCAAGTATTGTTGGTACCGGTTCATTAAGTGTTTATGACAATCTATATATGCTAGATATTGTTGCTTCGTATAATGAATCCCTGCATGTTGAATCAAGAGGTACTAAGCGAAAATTAAATAAAGAAAATTCAGCTAAATTATAGCACAAGCGTTTAGGTCATATCTCAAAAACCAGAATTGAGAGACTTGTGTCAGACGGTATTTTGGATACACTTGACTTTTCGGATCTTGATGTTTGTGTTGAGTGTATTAAAGGAAAACAGACCAAAATGAAGAGATTAGGTGCCAACATAACTACAAATGTCTTAGAATTGATACATACGGACATTTGTGGGCCATTTCCTAAGGCTTCTTGGAATGGTCAACAATATTTCGTATCATTCATAGACGATTACTCACGCTATGGGTACCTATATCTAATTCATGAAAAATCAGAGGCACTAGACATGTTCAAGGTTTTTAAGGCTGAAGTTGAGAATCAACTCAACAAAAGAATTAAAGCTGTCAGATCTGACTGTAGAGGTGAGTACTACGGCAGATATGATGATTCAGGAGAACAACGTCCAGGGCCTTTTGCTATCTTCCTAGAGGAATGTGGAATCGTCCCACAGTACACCATGTTGGGATGCCTAGCATGAATGGTGTTGCTGAAAGACGAAACAGGACTCTAAAGGATATGGTGAGGAGTATGATTAGTCATTCCTCCTTACCATAATCACTCTGGGGAGATGCACTAAAGATCATGCCTTATATTCTCAACAGAGGTACCAACTAAAGCAAAATTGCTAAAACACCTTTTGAGCTTTGGACTGGGCGAAAGCCGAGTCTAAACCACTTTCACATATGGGGATGTCCAGCTGAGGCTCCGCCTTATAGGCCAAATGAAAAGAAATTGGACTCCAAAACAGTTAGCAGCTACTTTATTGGTTACTCAGAAAAATTAAGGGGTTTTAAGTTTTATGATCCCACTAGAAGGTCTATTTTTGAGACGGGAAATGCGTTATTCTTTGAGGATGTTTAGTTTTCGGGGAGAAATAAGGTTAGAGACATTACCTTTGAGAACGAGTCGATCTCGACATCTACTGCTGCTCCTGATGATGTTCAGGTTTCTATTCCTGTCATTAGCAGAGAAGTAGATCCGGAACCTCAACAGGATAATGTTAAAGAACTTCCCACTCAGGTTGAAATTATTCAGGAAGAACAAACTCAACAACCTCAAGAACTAGTGCCATTAAGGAGGTTCTCTAGAGAGAAGAGAAATGCTATTCTGGATGATTATGTGGTATTTCTCCAAGAAAATGAAGATAATAATGGATTGATGGAAAATGATCCTATCAATTTCCATCAAGCCATGCAGGATCCAAACACTCAAAAGTGGATTGATGCCATGAATGAAGAGTATAAGTCAATGCAAGACAATCAAGTTTGGTATCTTGTCCTATTACCTGAATGTACGAAACCTATTGGTTGCAAATGGATTTTTAAGACCAAGAGGGATTCGAAGGGTAATGTGGAAAGATATAAGGCTCGTCTTGTAGCTAAAGGCTTTACTCAGAAAGAAGGCATTGATTTTAAAGAGACTTTCTCTCCGTTTTCCACGAAAGACTCTTTCAGGATAATTATGGCATTATTTGCACATTTTGACCTTGAGTTACATCAGATGGATGTAAAGACAACGTTTCTCAATGGAGACATTGATGAGATGATATATATGGTGCAACCAGAAAACTTTGTGTCTGGAGACCCAAAGTCTATGGTTTGCAAATTAAAGAAATCCATCTATGGGCTCAAACAAGCTTCTCGTCAATGGTACCACAAGTTTCATCCAGTAGTAGTCTCGTTCGGTTTTGAGACTAATGTTGTTGATGATTGTGTGTATCACAAGTTCAGTGGGAGTAAGTGTATTTTTCTGGTCTTGTATGTGAATGACATTCTGCTTGCCACTAATGACTCAGGATTGCTGCACGATACCAAGAAATTTCTATCAAATAAATTTGAAATGAAAGATCTTGTGGAAGCTTCTTTTGTTCTGGGAATCCAAATACACCGGGATCGTTCTCGGGGTATTCTTGGATTATCACAGAAGAAAGACATAGAGAAAGTGTTGCAAAGATTTGGCATGCAGAACTGCAAACCAGGAGACACCCCTATAGCTAAGAGAGACAAGTTTAGTCTCGAACAATGCCCTAAAAGAAATCTGGAAATTAAGGAAATGCAGAAGATTCCCTATGCTTCAGCTGTTGGGAGTCTAATGTATGATCAGGTCTGCTCAAGACCTGATATAGCGTTTGTTGTTGGTATGTTGGGCAGATATTTAAGTAACCCTGGTATGGATCACTGGAAAGCAGCCAAGCGGGTGATTATGTATTTACAGAGAACAAAAGATTACATGCTCACATACAAAAAATCAGATCAGTTGGAGATCATAGGGTATATGTCATTTGGTTGTGCTGGTATATGTGATTATTGATGGGTTTATTCACGCATAAAGTGATGAAAGCCTCTTTAGTCATGTATTAGTACAATCAATGGACGAGATTGTTAAGGGATACTCTTATATGTGACAGCAAGGTTTGAGCTCATAAGGTATTGCACATTTTTTGGTAACATATGTAGTCTAAGTGGGAGATTGTTGGAAATATTTAATTTGGACTTATATATGTTAATTAAATGTGCATAGTTGTCTTACGGTTTAATCCAATTAAAGTGATCTAATAAGGTTTTAATTTTGGATTAAAAGGGTATCAAATTGTTATGGGATTAAATGTGTACTATTAAGAGATTTTCTATTTGTTGAGGGACCAAATAGAAAATAAAGGGGATACTTATCCAAAACGGTTATGGTCCCCGGGCGACGGTTCTTAAAAAGCAGAAAATGGTTGTCTCCCTTCACAGAACGTAACATACATAATTCTCAAGAGAACCGCTCGTCTGGAAGGCCAAAACCAAATCTCAAAACCAGATCCAGATTTCTCACAAACCCTAACGGATTCAGGTACGCTTCCGCGATTCAGATTAATCTCTTCATTTCTCGGATTATCATGGTAGATCTGTTAAAGCATGCTTTTATATGGATTTCGTGAATTAAAGCATGCCATTTGTGATTACGATTTCTAACAATTTTCCTATTCAAACTCTACAAGTGATCTCTCCAAGCACCTATATAAAGGACCCAAGGTCTGCATGAAAATTAATACATTCATACACCATACAACACATCAAAATACACAGGAACACAAGATCAAAGTTCTTCTGAGAGAGGAGGGCTAGGTTACGAAGAACACCACAAGGCCTTTCACATCTATGGAAGCACAAGAGCTTCGAAGGCTTGTAAGGAAGATCCATCCTGACAAGAAGGGGTTTTCTTTCTTAGTTTAGATCTCTTGTCTGTGCTTAAACGATGTCACAATGTTGATTCCAAGTTTGTCTATGAATTTGTTATCAATGTTTGGCTAATCTTTCGGATCTTAGGGCATACACAAAATTTTGGATTCATGTTAAATCTTGATTAATTATTTTCTTAATTGATTCATGTGTTCTATTTTATGAATTCAAGCACTTATATTTAATTGCTTTTTATTTGATCAATAATTAGCATGTCATATTTGTTAGTGCGAAATTCGAAAGAGGAGTTCTAACAAAAACGGAAATCGAATTCAGACATAAACGGGTGTATCGAGTCAGGAGACCTACAACTATTTGTGTTGAGTCATTCAATTCATAGATCTTTTAGGAGTTAATAATAGTTGTATCGAGTCGGGAGACCTACAATTGTTATTAATCTATTATTTATACGTCGCCCGGGAGGGGGAATAGACTAACTTAGGAATTAAACCCTAAAATTGCATGAATTGGTTTTGTGAAACATTTATTGGATTTAATATTAAAGAAGCATGTTGAGATTATGTGCTTAAGGTTGCTTTCTTAGTTGTTGAAAATACTTGTGGGGTTCGCAAATTTATTTCTTTTTCTTTTTATTTTCAATTTTTATAAAATTTGAGATTCGGTCGCTTCAATAAAATTGGAATGTGATGTTATTATAGCCTAAATGTTTCGTAGTCAATCCCTGAGGAATACGACATTGCTTTCCATTATCCTATAAACTACACTGTACACTTACAGTTGCAAGATCCAAATATTTTTACCTATCAATTGTAGACACCATGATCTTCCAATTCGATCATACCTATCAACGGTAGTGTGTGGGCACCCAAATAATAATTCTAAGTTCCTAACATTAATTTTCCTACGATGTACTCAACTCATGAGATCGTAGAATTGCGCTAACTGAATAGGAGGAGAATTGAACTTGGCTTAAATCTAAACCACAAATATATACTTTTAAACATCACAAAAATCGGCCCTTGAAAAGCTTAATAAGGCTTGAAATCAACTTCAATTGGTCTGACCAATTCGTTCAATAGCAAAGAGGGTATTTTAATCAAGAAATAATCTCAATTACAAATCAAAAGTGTGAAACCATTTACACTATAATTGTTCGCCAAAAGATACAATTTGGAGATAGATTAAAAAACTTATCAATTAGCTACCGAAAATAATCTTTCCAATTGTACATAGCTTGGTCGTGGAAATTGCATTGTTATTTGGCTAAAAGCTGGTTTTCTTTCAATAGATGGCCGAAATCAGCTATTTTAATGGGGATAAAAATTCACACTTTCAATTGTAAGATGTGGTCATCTTTTTATAGGCCTAGTTTAATGAGTTTCCTTCTCCAACTCTGTTTCCTATCTAATCTATAATTCATAATTCTAGATAAACTCAAACTCTAATTGATAATTTATCCATATAATATCAATTTAAGAATTATATTAATATCATAAATATCTTATATTTATTTAATTCTCAATACAGTCAAAACTGTAAAATATTAGATATTCCCGGAATTAACTGATATTAATATATTAGCCTAAATATTTTGGAAAACTCTTTTCCATAAACCCTTAGGAACATGAAATATTATTTCTAACCCGTTTACTCTAGGAAGGCGAACCAAGGACCATGGACCTATAATTGTAAGCTCCAATAAATCGAATAAATAATTAAACTCTTTAATTAATTTATCCGACTTATTAATTCCGATATTACTTCATTATAAATTCAGAATTGCACTCTTATAATTATTGAATATCTTACTCTACGAATTTGAGCAGTCAATTGATATAATCAGTACATATAGATTAATCCTCCATAAACAATTCATAATTGAAGCTAGGTAGTATCCATTAAACCTCTTCAATTACTTCTTATCCTCATTTACCATTAATTTACAAGTGCATGGTTAATTTATCATCATATTATAAATTAGCGATCTCAAACCATTCAGTTTCAGAATTAACAAATGAGAGAATTGTCTTTCTACTTCTCGCAAGAAGGAATGGATTTCATATCTGTGAATTTTTATTCCAAGCTATTTAATTCAAATGTGAATCTAAAATGCAAGTATTGGGAATATCGTAGGACAAACTTAAACGAGCAAATTAAGAATCACACAGAAATAAACAGGAGTCTATAATCACTCAGGATTAAGATGTATCCATATATGATCATCTTGTGATTTAATTTGATTTTCCATTTCTACAACGGAATTTGTATGAAAATTTCAAAGTAAACCAGTCCAAGTCTTATATGATCAAATCATATATAAACGACCCCACTAAGATGTCTCCACATCGATGGTCCGGATAAGACAATCACATTCAAAATATTCTGGGTCGCATTAGTGATATTTTAATTAAAGATCTCATACTTTAATTAATTTCATCACAGACTTAATTTTAGTTTATTTTCCATAATCTTAATCCTCTTGTGTATAACACTTATATACTAATATTTTGGTTACATTAAATAAACTAGGGATTTTCATGATGTTCAAGAAAATACATACAATATGCACAAGAGTTCGAAAATAAATATCACATTTATTAATAATCAAAATCAATTTACAATTATTTTAAGGGCACTATCTCTAACATATGATTCTAAAACAGTGTATCTGAAACTATTATGCTTGCTTGTGATTTTTGATATGTATCATATTAAGTTTTGTTGGAAAAATGATATTGATTTTTGCATAGAGGATGAAGCTTGTCAGCCTTTTTGTTGAAATAGTTGAAGAAAGATTGGAACCAACCTCACAACTCTATATAAAATATTGCTTGCTGCCTTTTCTAGGAGCAATGACTAATAAAAGATTACTATCTAAGCACCCTGTCTTGCTAAATACAACTGGTTTCTCCATCTTGATCATGTGAAACATCAATAAGTTAAAACAACTACTGAACAAATGGCATGCATAAGAAAATCATATAAAAGAGTTGTTTATAAGAGTTTCGACTTGCCACATATACTTGTCAATTGTTTTTGGAGTTGCCTATGCTCATTCTTTTAATATGTTTATATTTTCATGTCCTAGTTGTCATAGTCAGTCTACATTCAGTTCTTTATGAAACATTTGTTTAACATGATTTCTTATTTCATATAATGATTAAGATTGTTGAATACATGATATCGTCTTATGTGCCTGCTTGATGTATATAATATCAGTATGCTAACTAAGGCTTCTATAGTTTTTTGATCCTTAAGGAGTCATTTTTGTCACATGACAACAAATAATTTTTTTCCAATATGAAATGTTCATTTGTTTAATTACGCAAAATTATCCTAATTATATATCATAATTATTAAAATTTAATTTTATTAGGGTGAACATGATTCAAAATACTACAGAAGGCTAACTTTGCAAACGTCATCAGAATTCCGCTTCCTTATTGCTTTAAATGAAAAAGCACATGTGCTCAATGGAAAATGAATGTAGTGGCCAAAGGAGTCGAAAAGATCAAAGTCACTATGAATGAGGGCAAGAAGAGAAAGATATTAAGCGCGTCTACAAAACATAGTGGATCGGAAAAGACAGATAAAATGCAAAAATAAAGTGATGAAAACAAGCAAATGCCAGATGAACAAAATGTGAGAGTTGTTCAGATTTCAAGTGATGATGAAACATTGCAAAGTATGAAGAACAATAATTCAAAGAAATTGACCAGATCAAGTAAGAGAAAAACAAGAACACTTGTCAAAATCAAACAAGAGAAGACTTGGTGAAACTTCAAATTGTGACATAATTCAGTTTTTTTATATGTATTTTCTGATTTTTTTATCGTGATTGTTTTTAGTAAGTTATGTTTTAGGAACAAGTTTACTGGAAGATTGTATTTTTCATAATGATATTTTCAATTTGATTGTCATTTTATGGAATTTTATTCTATTTGCTCACCATTTGTGTTGAACATCAAGAATTAAAATTCCAAATTTAATAAATTAATTAAATCATACGGATCACGTACAATGCACATGTATCTTACTAGTATATATAAAAAAAAATTTGTGTTATTAGAAATACATAGGGTTTTATTGAAATATTTTTAATCACTAATAACTTTACAAAATATATTTAATTTTTAAGAATAAAATATAATACTATATTATATTATATTATAGATTGAAATCATTCCAAATTACACGGATACAACAATCATGCTTAAATTAGATTGTAAATCATTCCAAAATAAAGTAGAAAAATATTAATGATTACAATTAATAAGATTTGCCCATTGATGGAGATTATTTTTTTAATTAAATAGTCATAGAAATTCGTTTTAGGTAATAGATTTTAAGGGGGAAACAAATATAGAAACAAGTTTGTTAGTTTATATAAACTAGTAATCCGCCCCGTGCATTGCACGTGCATTTTTATTTTAAAATTGTTATTTTATAATACAAATATCAATTAACATGAATGAGTATTTATTACTTTATATTTTTTGTAATATTTATATAAGGTAAATAAAAATAAAAGAATTTATCTGTCAAAGATTTAAAGTTCTATTTTTATTATAAATTTAAATGCTAAATTAATCTCGTTTATATTTATCTCTATATTATTATTCTCTCTCTCTCTCTCCCTCTCTCTCTCTCTCATACACACATTCTCTCCTTATAAATAATTATATATATATATATTTGTAAAACATGTATTTTCATATTGAAACTTGTATTGTAGAAAAAACTGATTACTTCATATTGTTAATAAAATATTTTCTTAACATAAATATGACGTAAATGTAATTAATGATGTGATCTAATCAAATATTATTCACAAATCTTCATATCTGGCTCATTCAAATACATGATATACACACTTTGTTAATTTTTCTATAAACAGTTCCTAATTTAATGATGTAATCAAATAGCTCAAATTATATGTCAGTTTACAAATGAATTAATAAATAAATAGATTAATTATATATATATTATTTATTGTTAGATAATTTAATATATATATATATGATATATATATATATGGATACCTTGTCTATTTTTCTATATTTGTTAACTAAAATATGATTCATATACTAATTTTTTTTATATAATTAGTTCATTAGTTCTTGTTAGTTAGAATTTATTACAAAAGAATTCTGACGTGATTAAAAACAAATGTGGTAAATTACATGACTCAAGATTTTAACTCAAAAGTTTATTTTCATTGATTAATTTATAAACAATTTATATCTAAAAAATATGTATTGTGGTAACTATCATATTCTAATTTTTCTATAATTAATTCCATAATTATTGTCAAATCAATCTCAAAGTATAAATTATCTCTTAATTGGACAACTGATATACAATAGTTTATTTTACATATCTCCCTATCCAACTCATTCGTAAACTTGTTGTGTACGCTGATACATTGTTAATTTTTCTATAAATAGATCCCTAATTTAATGATGTAATTTAATATGATCAAATTATACATCATATTACAAAGGATTTACAAAATAAATAAATATATATATTATCTATAATTGGATAAATTAATATACATGTATTGTTTACAGAAATAAAATATAACAAAAATATCAGGATTAAACAAAAGAAAAAAGAAAAAACTATTTATTACATCAAACATAAAATATTATTGTTGATCCAGAAAGTAAAATTTAAAAAGCACTTTGATTTATGCAAATCCTATCGATATTAGCAAAACATTCGATGAAGACGACACTTGAGTGAAACGTGAAGATGAAATCATACCCAAAATATGAGTATGTATTTTCAACGGAATTTGGTGCCAACGTAATTTTCAAAACCATACTCAAGTGCCAATGAATTTATATATGTATTTTCTTGGCTTCAAATTGTAGTAATCTCGATAATAAGAAAATATGAGATTCCAATGATTAATATAATAACATCAATTAATCTTAAACTGCAAAAAATATATGTTAACAATATAAGGTAAATAAAAATTTGTATTGGTTTCACATGAATTACTACCAACCTAAGCATGATTGTTGGCAAATATTATTAATACATTAAAATTTATAATTATAATTATAAGATGCCAAGAATATGAGATTCCAAGTTAATATCAAAACTACACTATTTTTAAGAACAATAATAAGGAAAATTGACAAAAATATATAGTTAGTGTGTGATATGGGTACTTTATAAATTAAAGGCCAAAGATATGTAAAATGACAAAAAACAAATAACCATAAACAAAGTCCGATCTTTATATATATAGGTATTTTATAAATTAAATGTCACAAATATGAGATTCAAATTATTAGTGCATTATTTGTTTCAAAAAAAAAATTATTAGTTCATTAACATCATCTAATCTTAAACTTTCAAAAATATCAAGTAATAATATAAGATAAATAAAATATTGTTGTGGCTTCACATGGAGTACTATCAATCTAAGCATGATTGACAAAAATGTGTGTGTGTGTGTCATAACACTTTTTTGATATGGATTTCACCAAACAGGTATGATTAATATCAAACGACTTTTCTAAATGGACTTTTAATATATAAGATTTTATATAATATAATAAAATAAATAATGAAAACATGATACCGAAGAATTTAACCTTATTTTAATTTTTCTGCCAATACACTAAAAAACCTTCTAGGTGGATATTAATTAACTTATACTTTTTATTCTTTTTTACTTATTATCAATATTAAAAAGAGAAGCAAAAATGCCCAAAGGAAAAAGAAAATGTGAGATATTTCTGAATGATGAAAGAGATATGCTTCATCACATACATACAGAAACCTCATATAAAACTCTTCTTATTTTCACTTATTCTTATTTTCTCCCCTTACTTATATATCTCAAATTCATAATTTATCTGCAAATAAAACACATATAGATATTAGATATACATACACTGTTGTCTGTTACATTGAAGCCGAAGCTAATTTCATTGAAATGGGAACCCTATCCAGCTTTAGTTTCACTTTAACCCCTCCAAATGGGTGTAGTTTCAGGGGAAGATTTCAGAACAATAATAACAAATGTTTCTTGTGCGGGGAATTTTTGTTGAAGAGGAGACGGCGATTGGTTTCGAAAGGGGGTTTCGGGAGACTGAATTCTGTTATTAGGTCGTGTTATAATGGTGAAGACAATAGGAATGGTGATAGAAGTAGTACCAGCGAACGAGAAAGTAAAGAGAATTCAAATTTGGCTACGATGGCGCCGGCTGAGGAGAAATCCGACGATAATGCCGATGAATCGTCGGCTTCTATATCTTCACGAGTGAGTAATCTTTTCTTGTTTGAAAAAAAAAATTGGATTCATTTCTCTTTTATATAGTTTTGTATAATCAGTTGCATTCTCTGAAGCTTTGTGTTTAAGTGTCTGAAGTGTACATTTTTCCTTCTTTCTTTGCATAATCGAGGGATAAAGTTATTGAATATGGAAAACTAAACCTGGAAAAGAGGGTTAGGATGTAGCACACAATCATTAGATGTTTCTTTTTCGTGTAGAATGGAAAAGTCAGTTTTATTGGCATGAAATGGAAAACTGGACCTGGTACCGTTCTAGCATGATGACTGCTACTTGCTACTAAACAGACTCAATTCCTTTGAAGATGGGGCAACAGAAGATATGCTGTGTATAGAGGGATTTGGGATTTTACTTTGGTGTAATAGAATCAGTCATGTGTGTTTTTTCTATGTTACGATAATAGAATATCCCAAACAAATTTATTATTATCATCATTGTTGGTGTTATTATTAGGGGAATAAATTTATTGCTTTTACCACTATTTTTACTAGCTAAAGTACAATATAATTTGAGTCGAGCACCAATTAACACAGTTTTCTAGGCTCACAAGTGAGCTCGACAGCTTGCAACCCTAGTACCAAAATAAGGAAATTACAATAGTTCGCATGACTTCAATTCTATGCACAAAGCGACAAACAAGCTTCACTGCACAATTAAATCTCTGCAAAGCATGGTTATCAATCGTGCACACTTCAGTTTGACAGCAAAGAACTTTAAATAACGAACAAACTGTAGTTTATTAAGTGGTGTTGTGATCTGATGCGTAAATATCATTTTGGAGACGTACACAGTAGGAACAGTTGCTGGCAGGTGAAGGTAATGTCTAATTAGTAAAGGTAGAAGGTTAAATAATGCATAATGTAATATGTGAGCAAGAAAATCAGACTCTCAGATCACTTGAACTATTTAAGTTCACTTCACCAGCAATTTGAGGATAAATGCTGTCTCTGATAACTGAATTTTTGAATTCCTCAGCCGCAGACAATTTCACCTGTTGGATCCGCTTACAGTAATTTCCAGGTAGACTCTTTTAAATTGATGGAATTGCTGGGCCCTGAAAGAGTTGATCCCGCTGATGTAAAGGTTATCAAGGACAAGCTATTTGGCTACTCAACCTTTTGGGTAACTAGAGAAGAGCCATTTGGTGATCTAGGGGAAGGCATTCTTTTTCTTGGCAATCTTCGGGGAAAGAGGGAAGATGTTTTTTCGAAACTTCAGAGTCAGCTTACCCAAATAATGGGAGATAAATACAACCTATTCATGGTGGAGGAGCCTAATTCTGAAGGAGAAGACCCCCGTGGTGGGCCCCGTGTCAGCTTTGGCATGCTGCGAAAAGAGGTTTCGGAGCCAGGTCAAACAACACTTTGGCAATATGTGATTGCTTTTCTATTGTTTCTTCTTACTATTGGTTCCTCGGTGGAGCTAGGAATTGCATCTCAGGTATGCTGATCTGCATGAGAGTATCATCAATCAAGTTGATCTCTCATCAGAAGTCCTAAATTAGTTGTGATTTTCATGATGCAGATAAATAGACTTCCTCCAGAGGTAGTCAAATACTTCACCGATCCTAATGCTATTGAACCACCAGATATGCAGCTCCTATTTCCATTTGTGGACTCCGCTTTGCCTCTAGCTTACGGCGTGTTGGGGGTTCAAATATTTCATGTAAGTGTGAACTTTCCCCCACCATCATTAATGTCCTTTAAGGCAAAACAACATAGGGTACCCCCACCCCCCTGAACCTAAAGAACAAGAACGAAAAGAAAATTAGAAAATGGTTTCTTTGTTTTGACTCATGAAGTTATAGTTTCCTAAAAAATGCCAGCCTAAATATGAATAGAAACTGGCTCAGTAATGAAAGATGCAAGAGATAAAATATCCTTACCTGGTAATGTTGTGATTCTCTCTCATCAAAAGTTATAGTTTTCTAAAAATGTCAGCCCAGATATGAATACGAATTGGCATCAGTAGCTAAAGATGAAAGAGATTAAATATGCTTGCCTAATAATGTTGTGATTGCCTCTCATAATGCTCAAGGTTGCTTCAATGATGCAGGCTGTTTTTGATATTGCCAATCAATATCAAGGCCAATTATTGCTCAACTGAAGGAAAGTTAATTGCCTGATGTTAAATCAGTTTTTTAGCTTGTTTTCCTTTTATTGTGGATTTCAATGTTAAGAATTTCGAAAGTCGAGGGTGTTCCAGGATATTTTTCCTCCCACATTTCTTCTCTACTAATCAAATCACATTTTGCTATGTTTAGGATATGTAGTTTCACAGTTGACAGTTTTCCCTAGAAATAGAAAAAATTACAAATTGAAGCTTTTAGATCCATATAATGCCAGACAATCTGAGGACACGTGTCTCTGAACTCTATAATACTATGATTCTTTTTCTGTATTTTTCTTTTTTGTGAGCTCAAACTCTGCAGTAAGGTTATATCCATAATTTTGCATCATAATGTTTCAACTTAATGAGATGATCTCAGATTTCGGATTTTCATGTTGTACTAGTTTCAGTAACCACTAACCATGTTTATGGTTATTCTGATACGCTGTCATTTTTTTTCTTTTTAAATTTATACATGGAGTTTATTTCCTGCAGGAAGTTGGACATTTTCTGGCTGCTTTTCCACGGAAAGTGAAACTTAGTATTCCTTATTTCATTCCAAACATTACCCTTGGGAGTTTTGGAGCAATCACTCAGGTAAGCATAGAGCAACACTCTTCTTCTGGAAATGCCTGTTCCATTCGATCTAAAGTGCATATATGGATTTATTTACTAGAGTTGGGGAGCTGTACAGATTTAATATCTACGTAGATCCTTACAACAGCTGACAGTAGTTTCCTGCAAGCAGTCCCTTTTCCTACTTCTTTTCATTAGTCGGCTCACATGTGTGGACTTTGACTGACCTTTCGATTGAGTTATGCATTCCTTTTATCTTTCTCGCGGTGTATATTGCTAAATATTGCATTTGACGACTATCAATTGGTTCCATAGAAGAAAATTCTCTGAGTTCACTCGTTTGATAGGAAAATTGAAAAGTGGACTTGTTTTATTTTGTCATTTGAGTTGTCCCTCTGTCTTCAGACTATATTGTTCTGCTAAAATTCTCTTTTCTTTTCTTCTTTTCTCTAGCCACCATAAGTATTTTTGTGTTCTAGTTGATCCTATCTTTCTTTGGCATATAATATTGCAATTAGTGAAACCCATGTAGGTAGGTAATATTTAAAAGTTTCTTTAACTAGAAATTTAATTCAATACAAAACCTGTCTTTCCGTGTAGTCTAATTGTTTGCCTGCTTCGATCTCAGTATCAGCTAATTGGAACGGTAAGCTGCAACGCTTCTTGGTGATTTTAGATGGTTGCTTGAAGGAGTGGAGTTGCATACCCTAGCTTTTATGAAACAGTTTTAATAGGCATGCCATAATTCCTTTTTTGTGTTTTAACATTTTTACGTTTCTTGGGTATATTGATGTTTTGAACTTGCTTTCTTATCCTGCTCCTTTGGCCAGTTGCCAACGAATGCAATTGCAGCCTATGCTTTATTAGCTCAGTAAACAGTTGGAAATTGGAAAGAATAGTCTTCTGGTTAGATACAATCTGCATATGTAAAATAGAAAATAAAAACCTTCAAGTATCAATAATTGAGTTTTTAATTTGTTGTCCCCTAAACGTGTCAACAAACTCTGTTTTTGGTTTATCTTACCTCATTACAATATCCATTTTCCTGGTTCGAATATCACTTTCTAGTTGCATGTCAGAAGTTATTTTTCATATTTTATTTTGCAAGTGGAAGTATCTTTTATGCTTTTGCATCCTGCATTTGGTTTAGTATCAGAATTACGTCCTTTCTCAAGTGAAACAGACTGTTACTATTTTCACAATGAATGATGCTATGACATAATCATGTTTCCCCAGGATGTTAAACTTTAATAGTTACTCTAACTTAAATATGAAAATGAAGTTGTGAATCAGAGCTTATGATGGACTTAATATGGAAAGCTAAATGCTTTCGGTCTGTATTATGACAATGCTAATTTAAGATAATAAATATGTCAAAAGCTTTCCCAGCTGTCTCATCATGTTACCATTGTTATTCATTTCCACAACATTGTGAAATATACCATATAGATGAAGTTATGAATAGCTCATGATGTATTGTTAATTTGTTATGTAGTTCAAATCCATTCTTCCTGATCGGAAAGCAAAAGTAGACATTTCGTTGGCCGGACCATTTGCAGGAGCTGCATTGTCTTTCTCTATGTTCACTGTTGGCCTGCTGCTTTCATCAAACCCATCTGTGGCAGGAGATTTGATTCAGGTTCCAAGCATGCTTTTTCAGGGTTCTTTGCTTCTTGGTCTTATCAGCAGAGCTGTCCTAGGTTTTACGTAAGTTCATTTTACCTTTCTCTGCTAAGGAATTCTAGTAATACTAGAATGCTGCAATGTTTGTTCTCCTCCCCCCCAACCCCCCACTGGACATCCCTTGTTTTCTATATAATCTTTTGATTATTTAGTTGATTCGTCTCGATGTGTCAGTCCCGCAATAGATATTGTGACATTTCTCATTTATATCTACAGGACTATGCATGCATCAACAGTTTCAATCCATCCTCTGGTGATTGCTGGCTGGTGATGTGTCTTAATGGAGTTTTAGATTTATTATGTTTTGAAGAGAATATGCTTGATGATGAGCTCTGTGTTCACAGGTGTGGGTTAACGACTTCAGCTTTTAATATGCTACCAGTGGGATGTCTTGATGGTGGAAGAGCCATGCAGGTAGCTGTTTTATTTGTTCACCATTTCAATTTTTCTTCTTTTTCTTATTAATGTTAGTCAAGGTAACTTTTTTTTTTTTATCTTTCTAACTAAAGTAGTTGATTTTGGTTATAGAAATAAATTATTTCAGGGTTCTGGTATCAACTTGTTTACTGATATAATCAGTACAATATCATATGCTGCTTTGTTCATATGCGAACTTGAATTTGCCATATATAATATGCTCTAATCTCTTAGGTTGCATTTGGATGGGAGGATTTGGATTTGGGGAGAGGATTTGGGGGAAGGATTTCAAATGACTCCAAATAGGAAGGATTTGAAATCCATTGTAGAATGACTTCATCCAAACAACATCAATGGATTTGTTATCATGGATTTGAAATCCTTAACTCCAAATCCATCAATCCAAATGGAGCCTTAGAGAAACAATCTTCAAATATGATTCTTTTGTGGCCTATTGATTACCACTCTTTCCCCGCCTATTCAGTAAATTTCTAATGTCTCATAGAAAAGCTATTTCTGAAAGAAGGTGCGAGCCTACACAAGTTTCATAATTGATTAAAAGCTTTGAGTTTTATCTACAAGGCTGACTTGGATGTTCCCACTAGTTTTCTGATGCTAAGTTTTATTTTTTGAATATTTTTATCTGTGCGCTGCACTTGCTGGGGAATATACACATGTTTTTAAGTATGTATGTTTAATTTAAGCCATTGTATACTTGACTAATCCCTTGATGTTGTTGTAGGGGGCATTTGGAAAAAATGCACTTATTTCTTCTGGTTTGGCAACATACACCCTGCTGGGTTTAGGAGTGGTATGCTTTGTCATTGCATCATCAAGTTTTAGAGATAATCTTGCATTATGTTTTCTCAAGATGCTTCTTCTTATCTTAATTGATAATTTTGTCAATCTAATTATTCATTTCTCCATTTCCGTTTTCCCTTTCTGATTTCTGCAACCCCACACCACCCGACCTTGACATTAAATAACTAAATGACTAAGGTCTAGTAGGTAATTTGATGGGCATTTTATCCACATTTCGTATTAAAATAAATTTATCTTGCTGTGATCTCTTATTGAAATACAGTTCTATCACTAAGATCTCCTTTTCCTTTTGTCAGCTGGGTGGACCCTTATCGCTTCCTTGGGGATTATATGTGCTGATATGTCAGGTATGCGAATGGTCATAAGCATAACAAACACTATAGAATATGATTAGTTAATGGGTTTAATAACGAACATATCTATGAGGTTTAGTGTAATTACAAAAAAAAAAAAAAAAAAAAAACAGATATCTTTCAGAATTACAAATACTCGATATTTGTTTCTTTCTTTTTCTTTTTTTGCCAAAAACCAAAGTATTTCATACACAAATATACAACTTGCCCACTGGCAACGGAGCCCCTTGCCCAAGCATTTGTCAATGGGAAACACACTCCTAAAGAGAAAAATGAGCACTAAAAAAAAAAAAACTCCCCGAGGAGACTACAACACACCCCCAAAATGAGGACTAGGCACTCCTCCAAAGGAGACTACCCACTGAGACACACAAACACACGCCGGGCACGTGCTACTACCATGTACTGCAAGACAGGCACCTCTGAGCTGCCTACGGGCTTCACCCCGCAACCGAGAACCACAAACACACCAACAGAAAAGAAAAAATTACCAAAAAAAAAAAAAACAACCAGAAAACTGAAGACATAAAAAACAAGAAAAAGAAATTGAATTACACGATATTTGTTTCTATTTTACAAATTACACGGTATTTGTTTCTATTCTACAAATTACACCCTTGAGAGGGGTGTATTTGTTAAGTAAATAGAAATCTCAAGGGGGTGTTTGTAATATCTTAAGGGGGTATTTGTAATTTTGAAAATCATTGGAATTTTATGTAATTAGGTTAAACCACAAGGGTAGTTTTGTAACTTTCCCATATTTAAGTGTAAACAATGAGAATGCAATTATTTTATGTTCTCTCTTGGAGGATCAATGTAAATGTTCACAACTATGCATGCATGAAATAATGCAGAGAGCTCCAGAGAAACCATGCTTAAATGATGTAACAGAAGTTGGAACTTGGCGAAAAGCAGTTTTTGCAACGGCAATTGTACTTGTAGTGATGACACTCCTCCCAGTGTGGGATGAGCTAGCAGAAGAGTTAGGTATAGGTTTTGTAACCTCATTGTGATTGTACTACTTGAGCTAAAAACAAAAGGCCAGTTTTGTGTTGGAATAACGTGAAATTAGCTATGTTTGTTCCTTGTAATAAGTGCTTCAGTGATAATCCAGTCGTACCTGATTAATCTTTCGATTCCTGTATAATGTACATAGCAAAAAAGTCTATTTTGGAAATGCCAAATTCTTCAAATTATTTTGTCAAAAAAAAAAAAAAAATTCTTCAAATTATGTCTCTCAGTGATAATCTGATTAATCTTGCTATCTCAGTGTTTTTCTAGTTTTGACGATCAAAAGTGGTTTGAAGATGAGCTAGTCATTGTGTTACTTTTAGATCTTTTACGAAGCCTTGGGGATTACATTGATCCGAAGCAAGCTGGTCTCAGTGTCCATATAGAGTCTATATGTTGAACGTTTTCCGATCCAACTTGCAAATGGGCAGGAAAAACAATTTTGTTGGCTTGGAGTAGGTTGAGACTCGATAATGAAACAAAGTGTTTGAATTGGCAGTCAAATATATTATACAGCTCTCTAAGTCTGATATCAGAAAATAGTTATACCAACGTCAATAGAATCAACTCAAGCAGTATGAGAATTGTGGCTTATTAAAACAGAAATTTCCCTATTGCCAGATACCTACAACTTCAATAGAATCAACTCATTTTTTTCTTGCCATATTAAAAGTTAAAACACAAGTTGCCATATTAATAAGGTATTTTCATTATAAAATAACCAAGCAAGTAGTATGAGAGTTGTAATGTGGCATATTTTATAACCACTTGTCCATGCAATAAATGGCTACAAATAGTTAAAAGGTCATTTGCAGTAACGTAACTCAAATGTTAACTATCATTAAGATTAAAGACAATGGCAAGTTTTTTAAACTGAGTATAGCGTTACTTTATTCATTAATTAAGATAAAATAAAAGTGTGAGCTTTATACCGGATGTGAATTTGAATGATTTTTTTATAGCTTATATTGCAATACACGAAATAAAGGTCAATGGGCACGGGCAGGTATCGGCCCACTTTTTCTCTAAACTACAATTTATTAATGAAAAGTCCATTTTTTGGTTTTTTTTTTTTTTTTTTGGAGAAGATTAGTGAAGTGTCCAATTATTATATGCGTACAATCAGGCCTTTTGCATATAGAGACGTACACACTACTCTGTCCGCAATTAGGGACGATTAGAGAGGGACATGTGTCTTTCTTTAATTATTTTATTAATTAATGCATAGTTAGTGAAATGATGACTATTGTTGTAAACCAGCTTACTCAAAGGGTATAAAGAGTCCGAAAAGGAGAAAAGAAAAAAAAAAAGAGTTGTAACAAATTATAAGAAAGACCGACCCAGATATTAAAACTGGCAAAATACAAAAAGGCATAATTAGCCGAGAAATAAACATAAATTCGCACGTTTTCATTTCCACGTGTTAAACCTTTTACATATCTACTGCTTGTTGACCAAAACGCACGCGACAAATTAATTATTTAGCTAAGGAGGGCCGTATTGGTCGATCCGAGTTCGATCAAAAGCAAGTGAAATAAAAACCAGGTAAGTTTGACACTTAACCTTTGATAATAGACAAAAATGAGTCAACTCGAAATGCCCGTTTGATCAAGAGCAACATTGAACAACCAACTGGCCGGACTACGAATGGCCACAATATGCTCCAAGCGAGGCGAGGGGAGCACTACTTTATTTCCTTTTGCTCGTTAATCACCAACCCAACTTTTGTCTGACAAATGAACGACTTATATCACAAACTCTCGCCACCACAAACTCTCGAAGCACCTCATCCACTCCTTGCAAATACTAACCCACTCAACCCATTAACAACTAAATGTTAACATTAATCCTCAAATTCCCGGACTTCCTCGCCACGAAGCCCAGCTTGATTCGGGTAATGAACAACATGTCCGTCATGACGAAAGCGGCGAGAGAGAATATGAGGAGGAGCAAAGTCGTATAGCAGTCATTTCCGGAGCAAGCGCGACATCGTCATGCCCACTCGGTGTTCGCGGACGGTAGGAGTTGATCCTTTTCCCGGCTCGATCGATAAGTTCGGCTCGGGTTTCGGATGAGCGGGAGCAACTTCGAGGTCAATCGGGTCCAAGGCCTAGCTTATGGCGAGGAGGCGGGATGTAGAAATACACCGCCTGCGTCGTAAATGCGAGCGAATTAGAAAGGCGGTCCGGATGGCGAGCTTGATCTCGAAGACCGCCCCAGTAATGAGCTGACCCATTTGTTCGTCACCATTTTCCCTGGAATCCTGGCGACCCGTTCACCAAAATTGAAAATCCCCCAGGTCGGTCTCTATAATGGGGAAACCGACCACTACTCACGTTCACAAGTACTTAGCATGGATGGAACTATACATCAAAGCGATGCCATCCTCTGTAGGCTTTCCCCGACTTTGGCGGCCAAGGCCACCGTTGGTTTAGGACCGCCACGGGGATCCATTCGAGCATGGGGGGATCGGCCTCCGCCTTTACGACACATTTCTTAACATCAAAGTCCGAGGCCGCTAAAAGACTCCTCGTAAACATCAAACAAGGGAAGGGCGGCCCTGAAGAGTTATATTTCTCGGTTCAATAAACAAGTTCGAGAGATGGAACCGGTGTCGGATAGCGCCATTTTGATCGCGGCCGTGGCTGGACTAGCCCCAGATACTTGGTTCATTATTCCATCCACGAATCGGGGCGACCTCGTAAAGAATTTCTAGTCCGCGGGCGCCATATTTGTGCGGAAGAAGCCGCTGGCAAATGTAACCGCCCGAGCAAGGCGTAGAAAGGGCGGAAGGAAGGAAAAGAACGATGGTTGGGGTGGGGTCGGGATTCGGCGTTCTCGGAAAACCCGACCACGGTTTAGGGCCCATGGCGAAAGAAGTCGCCGCTAAGAGCACTTTGACCCACTCCATCGGCCCATATGGAATGAAGTACTGAGTCTGAATTTGTTGCCTCAGGCTCGGCCTTTGAAAATTGAGCCAAAATTAGATTCGCGTCGATTACTGTGCCTATCATAAATCGATGGTCACGTCTTGGCAGTGCCGAGATTTAATTAGGAAATTATGCGGGTTGTTCGGCGGGCGGCTTAAAAGGTACGTTCATGAGCTACAGCTTCCCACCGCCGACTCGAGTGTCGACCCGGAGCGCGTAATCAATCCGGCTCTCTCAATCCACCGCCAAATGAAAACCAGAGGGAGATCCTCATGATGTCAAGTGTCGTCGAATCAATACCAACGCAATAGAGGATAGGCGGCTCCAACAGGAAAAGAAAAGCCGATGTTAGACGAGGCAGAACCAATGCCGAAAGACAAGTTGGTGGCGGAAATCAAGGAAGGCCAACCCACCGCCACTTTGTGTTCTCGGATGCGGATGCCCGACCGGGTGGTCCATCCTCATTCGACCTCTGGTCATTCTTTGCACCGATTTTGGGTATTCCGGTTCACGAATTTTGATCGACACCGGAAGCTATTAAATCGATCATTTATGTCGAGCATTTCGAAGATTAAATGCGTGGATGATAGTTATATCCGTCCGTATAGCGATAGCGATTCAGGGTTTGGAGGAGGAAGGATAGTCATTCGGGGAAGTTGATTTGCCCATCAAATGGGACAAGGTTTGCATAAGCGGACGTCATGACAACATTCAAAATAATCAATGCCGATTAAGTACAATCTATCATTGGGGAGGCCATTGCTTTATCATATAAAAGCATCCGTTTCAATATATCATTTTTGTATGAAATTCCCAACATCGATGGCGAAGCTATACATAAAGGGAATCAAAGGGAGTCACGAGTGCTCTCTTAAACTCCGACCGGTGGAGATTAACGTGGCGGAACAAGGGCAAACCAAATGGAACCACACAAGATAATCCTTGCCCGAGGAGCGGTAGGCGAAAGTGGTGATCGTTCGGAGGATAATCCAGTCGTCGGCCTGGGAAGGAGCCAATGATGGAAGAAGGCGAGCCGCAATCGAAAACGAGTCGGCCGCTGAAGACGAATTGCCCCTGCAAATCAAGGAGGGCAAAGCAAGAAAAGAAAACGAGCGGAACCGGTGAACAAGTTGATACAATCAATGTCGGAAGGCAAGCGGGGCGCCAACTACGTATTGGTCATGATCTCCCAGAACCATATCGAAGCGAGTTGATCGAGTTTTTTGGGAAATAATCTTGACGTCTTTGCATGGACTCACGCAGACATGCCAGGAATTGACCCCAGTATGCGTGCCACCACCTCAATATTGATCTAACGTTCCGCCATCATCGAAAAAGGCGCAAACTCGGCCTGATAGACAGCGAAGACTCGAGATCGAGGTTAACAATGTTTTACTAGACAATCAATTCATCCGGAAGCCCTCTATCCCGATGGGTCGCCAATCCTGTTTTGGTAAAGAAAAGCAACGCCGCCAGTGGCGCTATGCGTGGATTTTACCGACCTCAACAAAGCATGCCAAGGGCGATTATCCATTGCCAAATATCGATTACATGGTAGATGCCCGGCAGGACACGGCCGATGAGCTTCATGGATGCATACTCGGGTTACAACCAAATGCGGATGCACCCAGAAGATGAAGAAAATACCTCATTCTTCTCTGCTCGAGGAATTCACATGCTACAAGATGATGCCCTTTGGATTGAAGAATCTTTGGTCGACCTATCAAAGGTTAGAATAAGATGTTTGAGAAAATGATAGGTCACACTATGGAAGTCTATGTAGATGACATGCTGGTAAAATCATTGTACATGTCCGATCATCTAAACGATCTTAATAAAATGTTTTTGTTTTGAGAGAGTACAAGATGATGTTAAACCGAGAAAGTGCACATTTGGGGGGCTCAGGCTAAAATTTTAGGGTATATGGTCAGCCAAAGGGGAATCAAGCTAACCCAGACAAAATAAAAGCCATCACCGACCTAGAATCCCCAAACTCTGTAAAAAAGGTACAAAGCCTAACAGCCGATTGGCGCCCTTAACCGATTGTTTCTCGGTCCACAGACAAGTGCAAACCTTTCTTTGAAATTATAAAGAAAAGCAAAATTTGAGTGGACCGAGCAAGGCAAGCAGATTGCCTTTGAATCCCTCAAACAACACCTATCTTCAATCCCTATATTACAAAAACCCAAGGGGAGGACTTGTTATTTGTACGGTATCCGAATACGCCATCCAGCTCACGCTCGGTGTTAATCAGGCTAGATGGCTCTATTCAACATCCGATTTATTACACCAGTCAAAGCGTTACATGATGCGAGCTCCGGTACCCACCGATGGAAAAGTTGGCTTATTCATTAATCACCGCACGCGGCGAAACTCCATCCATATTTCCTAGAACACAAGATTATAGTATACCGAACTATCCGTTGAAACAAGTGTTACAGGCCTGATACTGGTCGGATGATTAAATGGGCCGTTCGAACTCGGCCCGATTTGACATTATATACGAACCACGTCACTGCAATAAAAGGGCAGGCTTTAGCCGATTTTGTGGCCGAATTCACGTCTTCCATACATTGGAAGTCATGGAAGACCAAGAATGGAAATTATTCGTTGACGGCTCTTCCACTGCAGGGCCAAGCGGGGCGGAATCGTGATAATCGATCCAAATGAAAAATGCTACTGCTCTGGCCGTACGATTTCGCCCACACAACGAACAAGCCGAATATGAGGCGCTCTAAGCAGTGTTTTAGATATGGCGACCTACATGGGCTTTAAACAACTATTGGTGCACAGTGACTCTCGGTTGGTCGTTCATCAAATCAAATCAGTACGAAGCGAAAGAGCAAAAATTGCACAATATTTGGATTTGGTCAAGAAGAGTTATCACACTTAAAACAAAAGTCTTACATGTGCCCCGTGAGAACATGCAAGCAGATGCCTTAGCCTCGGCTGGCTCGGTCAGGGGCGGATGCCATCACGGATGTCACTATCACACAACCTGCCTCGTCACAGTGCAAGAAAATATATACAAACCGAATCAGCTGACAGATAGACGATGACCCCAATCATCCAATATTTAGGAGAAGGAGTTGACACTCAAAATGGCGAGGCGGGGAACACGACGAACTCGGCTCGGTTTACTGTAGTAAGGCGGCATCCTCTAAGGGCTAAAACGAGGATACTCTATCCCGGCTCTACTGGGTCTTTCCGGAACATGGATGCGCATTGGCGCACGAGAGGTTCGTGCGAGGAATACGCGGCAACCACGCTTTGGCCAAACGTCGCCTATAACATAAGTGTCTGGAAGGATACTTCTTGACATCCCTGAAAGGTATGACTGGGCTCGCCAAAAGATGTGAGTGCCAAAGTTTCGCATTTCACAGTCGGATATCATCCTCAGAGCCTTTACTTTAAAGTATTTGTATTGTCGCTTGCCAAACGGGAATGATCATCGGTTGTCTGTTGTGAAAGGGGGCGTCAGTATGCCATCGTCGTGGCGGTGGATTATTTCTGAAACGCGGCGAACTACAGCTTCTGAAAAATAGGTGAAGAAAAGGTTGTGAGCTGTATGGAAATCTATTATTCGTATTCTGGGATACTACGATTATTCAGAGGCAAATGGGAAATGGCGATTCGACAGAATCAAGGTTTCAAAATTTTTTAGAAAGATTTCAAGTAAAAAATATTTCTCAACTCCATACCACTCGATCCACCGAACGGACAAGTTGAGGCCGTTAATAAAATACCAAGTATACGCGCGCAGATCGATCTAAAAGTGATTATCGTCTGGAACCACTGAAATGGTATGGTCATCTGAAATCGACATCGGGAGTGGCACACCTTTTGGAGAAGCCTTCTTTAGCTTATGGCGCGATTCCTGTCGGTATGGAGCCCCTACCTTGAGTACAAATTTTGAAGAAAAGCATCGTAATGAGAGCGACGCCCGGAAATGAGCTGCACTGCCGAAGAAAAAAGGTGCGTCTTGAGATGAAAAATGGAGTGTATAAACAAAGGAGTGAAAGTGTACTACTGATTAAGTAAATGAAAGAGAAGATTTGGTCGGCGATCTTGTATTGAAAAGATAATTCGCATTCAACCTGTACCTTATCAACAACTGAGGGCCCATTTCTGTCGCCCACGCCTTATCTCAGCGCCACTCGCCAGAATATTCGGAAGTGGAGAAAAAATTATGCATCCACGAATGAGATACCCTAAGTTTTTGTGATATCAATAAAGATCTCGACCATGATCCGTGATAGATTCAAAGAATTATCTTTTCATCCGGTATTTCGAGTTTCCTAAAGGAAAACTAAGTTTTTACTCACCACACGCAAAGACTTGGTTACGTGACTGAAAGTGCAAAATCAAGATCAAGCACGCACGAGCACAAAATCAAGACGGTTACGACCGAGCACAAAATCAAGACTGGGTTACGCACCGAGCATTAAAATCAAGACTTGGTTACTTAATTTTAGCACAATATAAAGATTGTTATGTGACTAAGCATTAATATAAAGACTGCTATTTAATTGGGCATATCGCACTTGCCATTTACCGAGCACAAACAAAGACTTGGCCACGCACTGCCACAAAATCAAGACTCAACCCAATCTATATTAATTTAAGATTTCTAAGATGCATTTCGAGCATAATATAAAGATTAGTATATAGACATATAAACATTTTAGAGGATGCAGAGATACAAGATGGTATATACAAGGTACATAACTGAACTGGCACAAC